>PVLD010007492.1:0-91082 GCA_004027595.1 Dinomys branickii | reverse complement strand
TCTCTTTCTGTTTTCTTTATATATGAGTTCATTGCTATAAATTTCCCTCTGAGGACTGCTTTCATTGCATCCCACAGATTCTGGTAGGTTGTACTTGCATTTTCATTTATTTGTATGTATTTTTTAATTTCTTCTTTAACTTCTGTGTGACCCATTGGTTATTCAGGAGGTTGTTGTCTAATTTCCAAGCATTTATGTGGTTTTTGGAGTTCTCTTTGTCATTAATTTCCAATTTCATTGCACTGTGGTCTGATAATATGCATGGGATAACTTCAATTCTTTTGCCTTTAGGTAGATATGCTCTATGGGCTAGAATGTGGTCAATTTTAGAGAAATACCCATGTGCAGCTGAGAAAAATGTGTATTCTGATGTTGTGGGGTGGAACACTCTGTATACATCTACTAAGTCCATGTGTTCACACTTTTGGTTCAGGTCTGTTATTTCTTTGCTGAGTTTCTGTCCAGTTGACCTGTCTCTTTGCGTCAGAAGGGTGTTTAGGTCCCATATTACGATAGTGTTATTAATTATTTGATTTTTCACATCTCTTAAGATTTCACTTGTAAAGTTTGGTGCTCCATTGTTTGGTGCATAAATGTTTAGGATTTTTACCTCTTCCTCTTGCAGCTTTCCCCTAGCTAGTATGTAATGGCCTTCTTTACCTCTTTCGATTGTTTTTGGTTTGAAGTTTACATTGTCTGCAAACATAATAGCTACCCCTGCTTTTTTCTGGGGACCTGTTGCATGGAGAATTGTTTTCCATCCTTTAAATTTCAGCCTGTGGATTTCCTTTTGAGTAAAATATGTTTCCTGTATACAGCATATCATTGGATTGTGTTCCTTAATCCACTGTGCCAATCTTTTCCTTTTGACTTTTGAGTTGAGGCCATTTACATTAATGGTTATAATGGTTATATGTTGGCTTATTCTAGTCATGTTATTTACTTTTTGTTGTTTTCCTTCTTTTGCTGTCTGTTTACTTACTTGTTCTGTTTGAGGGTTTATTTCTATGGTTGTTCTTGAGATTGTGGTCACTTTTTTCTCTGTCTAGAATATTTTTTAGTGCTTTTTGCAATGCTGGTTTGGTACTCATGAAGTTCTTCAGTTGTTCTTTGTTGTGGAAATATTTTATTTCTCCATTGAATTTGAAGGATAGTTTTGCAGGATACATCAGTCTGGGTTGGAAGTTGTTTTCTCTCAGAATCTGTAATACCTCGCTCCAAGCTCTTCTTGATTTCATGGTTTCCGTTGAGAAGTCTGCTGTGATTCTGATGGGCTTTGTTTTATAGGTAATCTGTTTCTTTTCTCTGGCTGCTTTTAGTATTGTGTTCTTTTGCTGGATGTCTGTGATCTTGACTATTATATGTCTGTGTGTGGTTTTGTTTGGATTATGGCTCATTGGGGTTCTATATGCCTCAATTAACTGTACTTCAGTATCTTTTACCATGTTTGAGAAATTTTCTGCTATTATTTCAGCAAATATTCTTTTTATATCATTTGTATTGTCTCCTGCTGTTTCACTAACTCCGATAACTAGAATAGTATTTCTTTTTGCCTCATCTTGCAGCTGTTGGATTGATTTTTCTTGGATCCTTGATGACTTTATGAGATCCTTCCTTTCACACTCATTAGCTGCCATGCTGTCTTCAAGATCTGAAATTCTATCTTTGGCTTCATTTAAGCGATTTTGCCAGCTTTCAGTGGAAGTTTTCAATTCCTGGCAATCTCTTTGGATCTGTTTCATTCGTGGTAATTCACTCCTAAATTGCTTTGTAACGTTTCCATTTGTTTCCTATTTTCTTTTATTCTTTTACCTATTTCTTCTCTGTGTGCAGAACATTTCTTCCATTATGGTTTTCAGTTCATTTTTTGTCTGAGAGATTATTTCTACTTTAATCTCTTTTGTGGCCTGATGGAGTTGTTTCTTTACTTCGGATGTGATCATTTCCGAGATTGCAGGTATGTGACTAATTTCTGCTTTAATCTGTTCTATGGCCTCCTGGAGATGTTTCTTTATTTCAAATGCAATCGTTTCAGAACTTGCAGGTATGTGGTTTCCTGGTTCCCCTATATCCTCGCATCCAGGAATTGTTCTGGGTGGGGTTGAGTGTTGAGACTGTGTTTTGTTCTTCCCATTTTTGGATATCAGATTCAAACTATTGAGCTATAAATTACCCAGGCAGTTCACCAGGCAAAGGTCCGTTGCAAAGGCTGCTCCAATGGCTCCTTCTCTTTGGGGAAATGTCCCTTAAGCTTTCTGCTAAGCGTTCTGCTCAAAAGGCTGCTCAGATGCTGCTTTGTGGGCTGAGCTACTCCCTACCCAGAGACCTGGCTGGGGCGTGTAAACAGCTCCCCCACCCAGCGGTCCCTGCAGACATGGCGGCTGAGCTCCTCCCCCACTCAGTGATCTGGTCGTGGTGCACAAACAGCTCACCTGTCCTGGCATCTGTGCAGGCAGAAGGGTCCCAAAGTGCTAATATTTTGTGCTTCACCCACGATCCGCCGCTCCCCGGCGTTTCTCTGTCTCCTCTCGCGCTCCGGGCCTGGGGGAGGGAGTGAGGTGATCCACTCCTCTGTGCTCCCCACGCCACCACGGCCACAGGCTGCAGGCCAAGGAGGGCACCAGCAGCAGGGATGGGGACCAAAGCGGGACCCAGGTCCGCAGCCCGGATTGCGCAGCCTGCGCGAGGAGCATGGGCTCCAAGTCTGCCCCACGCTGCAACCACAAAAAAGCCAATTTCTGGCCACAGCCGCTGGCAAGCCGCACAGGGTCAGGAGGCAGGAGGGTCTGGCCCACCGGCACCCTCGGGGGTGCTCGGACCTGGCCGAGCCGCTGCCTGCAAGCTGTGCCAAGTGCCTTGGGTGCCCAGCACTCCGGGCCTGCCCGTGCCTCACCGCAGCAAGTTGGGCCACCCCGTTGCAGCCCAGGCAGCACAGAGCAACATGTTCAGTTTGAACTTCGCAGCCGCTGCCCTAATATAGTTTCAATAAGGCTTCTTTGTGCCATCTTGGTAAGGGTGGCAGAGTTACAGGCCAGGCATCGTGGTGTGTGAAAAGACAGTAATATTCCTCTTTCTCACTCCTGAAGGTTTCTTTGTGATGAAAGCAGAATAATCCCCCTTTTCTTCTGCAACCCTAGCGGTAGAGGGAGCTGTATTAAACACAACAAAGGAGTCTGAGAGACAGGGTTCCCACATTCTCCTAAACACATCTGAGCAAGCCCATGCCTGCTGGAGTGGACAGAGACTCCATTAGAGGTGAGAACATAGGCTGAGCCCAGGGACTGGGGAAAATAATCAGTGAACAGCCTTGATCCAGGAAAAAAACTGTCTTGGAGTAGAACAAACAGACCTAGGTGACAGAAGGAGGGGATGTCCATCTCCTGTATCTCCAAGGCTGTCCTGTGGAAGGTGGTCCCGAGGTGGGGAGCTAGGATGAACAGTAAAAGTAACAAAAGAGGCAATTTGGGAAAATCCCTGTAGAAAACTTCACTTGCCCCAGACTTGTTCAGTGTTGGGGGCTCTGATCTGTGGAGGCTCCTTGCCACTGGAAGAGTTGAGAGACAGGGCAGGGACTCTTCTGCTCAGTGACCTAGATACCAGAAGCTCCCTATGGTCTTTTCCAGCATCGAGCAAGAAAAACACGCTCACAAAAATCCAGCACTAAACCTCAGCCCTCAGAAGCAGGCATAGACAAGAGAGGGGTGAAGGACTATATGACAATGATTATAAATGTCAGAGGAGTGTCCAGTGGATTATGATTGTTTGTGGTGAATACTTTGTTTAACTTTATCTGGAGATGATGTCACTTGATAGCTGGACACTCACACGTGGTCTAGTCCTCCCTCCTGGTGCTCACTGACCCTCCTCAGCAGGATTTATGAGCAGAAGGGCTCTGGCTCAGAGTGAATGGGCCAAGTGCATCCATTCGCAAGTAAAAGGTCTTCTCACTCTGAGCCCTCTGTGTGCTGAGAATGCAGAAAGAAAAGCCATCCCTGCTGCCTTCAAGGAGCTCATAGCCCACAGGGAAGGCAGCCATGTGGACAATAGATAACTGGACTTTGTTTATCCATTTGATATATGTTGACTGAGTCTGATTTCTGTGCTAAGCACTGGAGATTTATGAGGAACCAAATGAACTTGTCCTTGAGGAGCTTACATTCAATGGGAGATCAAACAGGAGACAAGTCACCTATAAAAAATTTCCCTGCTTGCGTGCACAGAACCTTGATGGAAATATTCTAAGTGGAAGGATAGACAGTGGGAGGGATGGGTACCTGTTGCAGGAAGAATGATTGAGGAATCCTCTCTGACAAGAAGACAATTAGGTTTGGGCCCAGAATTTGAGAGGAAGCCAAACAAAGGAGGAGTGCAGAACTGAGCATTCCAAGAAAAGAGATCAGCTACCATAAAGGCAGGGCAGATCTTCTGCAGTAAAGAGATAGAAAAGAAATCTTTGTACCAAGATAGCAGGAGATGCCACAAGATGAGGTTGGGAAAAAGACAGGAGGAGGATTCCACAGGACTTTGTGGGATTTGAGAGATTTTCTTTTAGGTTCAGTTCAAGATCAGTATTCTTTGTTTGGGGCCTGGGACAGTGAGAATTCTTAAAGAACCAGTGAAATGTCCAGAGTCCACCTCACCAGGACTCTGATCTCTCCTTTGGGAGTGACTTTCCCCTCCTTTGTCCCATCCTCCACCTCAACAGAACAAGTAGGTTTTTCTAAAACATAAAAGAAGATGCATGCTTCAGAGACTACCAGAGAAAGGTATTTGAGGAAACCAGAAGAGTTCATAGAAGAGAAGCAGTGGAAGATAATCTCTGGGACTCTTTCTCACTTGGGGCCATTCTCTTGAATGTCATAAATGGGATAAATTTATCTACATGTCTTTCTCTACCTCCCTGTGCCTCTTGCCCTCTACTTTCCCCCAAGGGAGAGAGGGTTGCAGGATATCTCCATGAAAGTTGCAAGTTTGGAAGACCTGAACTTTACTAACACAACGCAACTGCGCTAACATTTATCACGTCAATTTTGGAGAGGATGGAGCCCCGGAAGCTCATCCAGGCAGACGACAGGAAACTTGGGTGCATCTCTGATTTAATCTTTTCTATTCTGCTTTATTTTTAAAAATCCACTTTGCAAAGATATATGGTCTCCAAGTTTCTGAAAAGGGAAGCAGCAAAGAAACTCCTTCTGGTGTGAATGAAAAGAATTATATAAACCGCAGTAAATTTAGTATGAAATTACATTGCCAGCCCCAGAGGAGAAAGATGCTTTTCCATCTTGGATTAGCCATGTTCAAAGATCTATTCTTCTGAGTTCTCTGCTTGTTCACACTTAAAGGGACCTAGTGAATGTAAGCTTAGCCCAGTGGGACAGGAGCTGCTAGAGGACACCAATCATTTGGCCTTCTTTAGGGGATTGGTTTTTATAGAATTTCTTCCTTGTATTTATATATGCCTTTACTTTCTAAACTGGGACTTGGGCTCCTGTTTATTCACAGGCTCCATTAGGTCAGCATTTTGTTC
Source organism: Dinomys branickii (assembly GCA_004027595.1). Classification (NCBI taxonomy): domain Eukaryota; kingdom Metazoa; phylum Chordata; class Mammalia; order Rodentia; family Dinomyidae; genus Dinomys; species Dinomys branickii. Next base: position 85,555 of record PVLD010007492.1, on the reverse strand, counting down.
CTCTAGGGATTTTGCAGAATTCTCAGAGTTCTAAGGGCTCAGGAGGCCTGCCTCTATGGAGGCTCCTGTGAAGCTTCTAGGTGACAGGGAGAGAAATGTGTGCTTCCCATATGAATTTCAAGTCCAAGTTTGCCAACTTCCAGCTGTGTGACATTGGGCAAGTTACTAAACATCTCCAAGCTTGTTTCCTCATCTTCAAAAAGATGACAACAGCATACACTCAGCCCTTGGGTCGAAAAGGTGTTGTGGAACTTAAGGGAGGAATAGGTTTGTGTCATGATTGGCAAGTGCCTGAATCCTAGTCGTTTATCAATGAAACTTAACTATTTTCATGGACAATTCCTTTCATTTGTTCCAGAAACATCTATTCTCTCCCTCTGAGATGTTAATTTCCTCCAAAGGATGTTATATAGTTCTTATAATGTGGAACCCCAGCTAACAGGCTTGTTTTATTCTTTCACTCATTTGATAAGTATTTATTGAGCTCTTGCTGTGTGCCCAGTACTGGAATAGTTTCTGCTGATGAAAAGGTGAGTGAGGCACTGCCTAGACTCTTAAGGATTTACTGACAGTAAACAAGATACACATGAAAGCAACCTTGCTCCTGGCAAGCTGGAGCAAACCTCAGAATAAACAAGCAGAGTAAAATCCCTACTGAGGATGGGCTTTCCTGAGATATCCTTGGTTCCTGTGTGGTGAGTCTTGGACTTAGAAGCAGCCAGCAGTTACCATGGAGTTTCCCACAGCAAGTCATCACTGACATGGCAGAAGGCTGTGGATGCTGTCACCCAGGTCAGACCGACTGGGAGTCACAGCTTGATTTTCAGGGATTGCACAGCACCAGCAGAGCCAAAGTGAGGCTGAGTCCACAGCAAAGGCAGGGAGCCATGGGCTGTAACAGTGGTGGCGAACCTTTGACAAGTGTGATGAAGTAAGCTGTTTGTATCCTTGCAAGTTCTAAAAGTTTCCCCATCACTGGGCTATAATCAAATCCAAAGAAAGAGACTATGTAGCTCATAACTCACACAAGGCACAGACTAGCTTTAAATGCCAGCAGAACTAAGACCAGTGAAGAGGACAAGGGTGTGGTCCCGGAGATCAGAGAAGTTGAAGACAAACCTCTGAAACTTCCTCCTCCACCAAAAGTTTATGTAAAGTCCCTTCAGCCTTGTTTATCTTTGGAAGAGAAACAAGAGGAGAAGGAACGATATCAGACTAAGCAGCTTTTCTTTGAGACTGGCGCTGCCAAAAGGACTGTCGCCCTATGGGATGAGATCAAGCTAGTTAACTATTTTTCTCATCCTTCTGTTTCTAGGGAGAAGAAGTGACCAGTGTAGTCATAGATAACGCAGTTCATTTGTCTCACATTTGCATGGTGATGTAGCCCTCTTCCCTTACGCGTATGTGTATGCTGAACAGCTAGCAGAGTGCCTGGAACAAAGTGACACTTGATCGATTTCGCAGGCCTTTGTGGCAACAAAGGAAAGTTGCAGGACAAGTTCTCTCTGGCTCTCTGAAAGCCATTTCTGAAAGACATAATCAAGTCAATATGCATTTTGGATACAGAATGCGGCCCTGGGCTCGTCACCATTTATTCTTTAGTCTTGATGCCTGGACCTCGCCCACAGTCTCACCGCTCTGAATGTCCAGAGAAAAGCGAAGACCCAGCTGGACCTGTGCCAGCATCCATGCTGTGCCCGGGAACTTCATCTATCACGAGCCAAGTTCCCACTGATCGACCAACTCCGTGTTCCTTACAGGTCCCCCCACACACACACACAAATCTTGGCCCTCCAACACACAGCTGAGTAGACACGCTAGGAGGCTGCAGGAGTTTTCAGAGTTGAGTGTAGGGTGAGAAGGAATGAGTATGTGTAGCCCCCACCCCACTCCTAGGGAAGACAGTGTGTAACTTGTTGCCGGAATGGGTTGTCTTCCTGGGAGGGGTGATGGGAAAGGACAGTTTCTGCCCTTGTAAACCAGATAACGCTTTTATTTCTCTTAGATCTCATGCCTGAATTTTTTCATGCGTGTGAGGTAGTCTGTGTCTCCTGTCTAGGGCAGGTGAGAATGTGGGGAGGGGAGGGTGCTGGGGTGTGTGGATGACATCATGAGGAAAGGGAGGATGCTGTGAGATCACAGGCATGTGGGGACTTCCTGAGTGAGAAGTCTGGAGGAGGACTGGGAGCTCACAGTCCTATTTCTGGATTTAATAACAGCCCTAGTGACAACCAACCGCCTGAGAGGGGTGCAGGCAGGCGGGTTTGTCAGGGAATAGTGGTCCCTCCTGCTTGGAGTGAGGGCTTTCTATGAGGTCTTGGCGGCCTTTAAGCAGGGGTGGGGCAATGTGGGATGCATTTTTAGTAGTACGAAGACATAGATGCTTAAAAAATAGAAAATTGCTGCCACAACAGAGTTTCAAAGGAGTCTGTGAAACACAGTTGAGGAAGCTGTTGAATATTGTAAAGTAGGGGGTGGGTAGTAAGGGCAGAAACTCCGCCTCCTTCCAGCATATACCCTTGGGAAATATTTAATTTACCTGGGCCTCAGTTACCTCTTCTGTAAAATGAGGGTAATGATCAGAATTCACAGCATCATGAAGGTTAAATAAGTTAATATACTAAAAAGCTTATAGTGACACTTTGTACATAGTAAGTGCTCAAAAGGTCAAATATTTCACAGAGAGAAGATCCCTGGTGTAGGATACAAAAGATGGCTTTAATGCCCACTCTTCTAGGGACCAGGTAGATGCCTTTTTGCTCCTCAGTTCCTTGTTTGTGAAAAAAAAAGGTGAAGGACAAGATAGTGTCACCCTCCCCTTCCAACTCTATCATTGTAGTGCTTGATTTTATGTCCTGCATAGAGTCCATAGATGCTCACTTTGGTCCAAATTACCCTGGGCCTAGCCTGTGTCTAAAGCCTCACCCCTCCAAAGGTAAGCTTTTCAGTTTACATACGCATTAGCCCTCTGCTCCCATCTACAGAGACAGTAGGTCTTGAGGGTGATTGGTAAGTGGGGTTAGTAACACAGGGAGTGAAGGAATCCCTCCAAAAATAAATGGACCCTGGGTACCATAGCGACACTTAGAGTAGGGAATGAGGTAGGGGTTGGGGTAAAAAGCTCAGACAGAAGGGAAAAGGAGGACTGATGAGTCTGAGTTCCTGGTACATAAGGGTACGCCTTGCCCTAATGATTTTGTAAGAAACTGTAAATAAAAGTAATTGTATTATGAAGGATTTCAATTAAATACAAGTAAAGATCCAATGAGTAGAATATGAAGGGAGTAGAATCCATGCTTGGGAAGCTGAGAGAACGTGGGCCATGTGATGGACAGATGAGTTCTAGAGATTCTGTCACATGTGAGGTAGGCACAGGGACACCTGACTCCCCTGGGAGTGGCCCTCTGCACAGCCCTGGCAGAGCCTGTCCTTTCCATGCAGCTCAGAAGTTCTGTGGCTTCTGGGGGAAAGGCTTAATTGGCCTTCCACAAAAAGCCCAGGGAAAGCATATGTTGCACAACGACTCAATCAGTGATGCACTCCCTGCTGGGCACTGCAAATTGAACTCAGGGAATATTTGAATTGATCTCCAGTCACCAGGCAGAAACTGGAGTGAGTCAGATGACAGAATCCTGTCATGGAAACTGGAGGCTGAGCACTCAGCCACTGGTCCAGAGAGAGAGGGGAGCAGGAGGAAAGAGAGAAGAATGTGGGAATTCCAATGGATCACTGCCTGGGAGCCACCACTCCAGCTCAAGAAAAGAGACTAGTAGTCATTATTTGGAAGTCAGAGCAAAAAGAAATTGAAGGGAGCAAGATTCTCTTAAGCACACTTGGCTTCCCAGGGCTGAAAAGATATGCAGGCGAGCAAGGTATTTTTCCTATACTCTCTGGCTAATGTGGCTCTGTTCCATAGTGAGAAATCTCAGAAGAGGGTAGTAGAGAAAAGTGTTCATAAAATCACTTATTCATTCATTTGCCTTGTGTTTAGTGAGATTCTCCTATAGGCCAGAGGCTGTGCTAGGTGCTAGGACCTACAGAAGTGAAATACTGTCCCCATGAAGGATGCAGAAAAAGAGCCACTAGTCGTGATGGAGCATGTTAGGGTGAAAGAGGGTGTGGGCAAGAGAGAGATGAGCAGCGCTTCACTTTATAGAAAAGCTGTTGCTGCACAGAGGACGGGTGGGCAAGAGGAGGCTGGATGCCCAGGCACCCCCAGGGGCCGTGATGGAGGAACAGAACCAGACAGGCGAGATCAAGAAGGCTGAGATGGAGTCATGAGACATGCGAGTACCACTGACTCATCGTCATTCATGGGGACAGAGGGTCAGAGACAGCGAGAAGGAGGAAAGGAAGCCTGGAGAGGGAGGGAGCTGCCTCATACAGATGCCCTACTTTGATTCTGGGGAAAGCATCTATCAGTTCTCAGAGTCCCTGGGTCACAGGCTATGGGTTGGAAGTGCCTTCACAGCAACTTACTCTAACCTCCCATCAGTGCAGGAATCCCCTCTACAGCACCCATCAGTCATCCAGCTTCCTCTGCTATGCTAGCACCCAACACCTAGTCACGGTACACACACTCTGTGCCTGGCACTGTGCCACAGCTTGGGATACAGTGCAGAAGGGCAAGTGGGAAGGGGTGAAGAGAGGCTAGATAGAGAAAGATAAAAGAAAGCATAAATCTGGAAAACAAGGCCAGAAATAAAGGCTTATAATCCAAGAGTTATGTCTTTTGATCTTTATATTACTCTGATCCCTCCCACATCCCAGGTAGATTGTTACCATTTTCCTGTTTTAAACAAAGGAATCAGAGACCCAGTGACATTCCATCTGTTTATTAGTAGTAGGACAGAGCTCAGATCCATATCTGTGGGGCTCTGTGGCCTTTGTCCTTTCATTCATCTGTGATACAGTGATGAAGTGCTGGCAGACTGCTGACCTCTAGTGAGATCAGAGCAAGGAAAAACAGACTGAAGTTTCATGGTGGGAATTCCAGCTGGACATGAAAAGGATTTCCAGCCAAGCAAAAGCACAAAGCCTTGCTAGCTCCCTGAGAGACTAACTATGCTGTGCAATAGATGAGGACTTGCCCAGGAGCCAGGGAGATGTCAGAACCTGTGCTCCCAGTGGTCCCAAATGGGTCCTTAAAGGCAACAGTCAAGTCAGTAATGTTCCGTGTGCCTCAAACTTGTGACGCTCCTGCCTCAGCCTTCAGAGTGCTGGAACTACAGGCATGTCCTGACATACCGGCTCACCCTTCTTAATTTCAAAAAGCCTATCTGTTGGAGGGTGGGATCAATCTACCTGGAGTGGAAACGTTATTTCTGTGGAATAGATTCAAATGGAAATATATATATATATATATATATATATATATATATATATATATATATTTTTTTTTTTTAGTAGTAAATAGATTTAGTTCATGGACCAGATCTTTCATACCGCAAGGTCTACTTTAGAAGGGGTCAGGGAAGAGTGCTGAATATTTTTGATGATGACAAATGGGAAGCCCACCTCAACCCTGAGGCAGGGCAGCTATAAAGCAGCAAAGTCTAGAAGCATGCTGCCTCCCCAGGGAAGTGGCAGATACTATAGATTTTACCAAAGACAGTGAAAACCTAGATCAAGATCACAAATTCCAAAGGAATAGGAACTATACATACAGCATTCTTTTTAAAGAATTCTTTTATTAATAGTTTTATAATTTCTTTATTTTTTCATTGTGGTAATAAAATGTTCACCTTTGTTTTTCAAGAGCCAGCATTTGAAAGAAATGAAGATATTGATATGTGAAAAGCAGATTGCCACACAGCTGTGATCACGGGGCAAACTTTCCTCTCCCTTTCATCTCTTTGCTTTCCTTGGAGAGAGAGAGAGTGTGTGTGTGTGTATGTGTGTGTGTGTGTAACAGAGAGAAGAGAAAGAAAGAGATTTTGTTTAAAGGAGTGTGTGTATATGCACCTGCATACTAGGTCCCTGATATGTAGCCTCTGTGACAGTTTGGCACTTTCTTAGGGACTGCATTTGGGTTCACTGCCGATGTAAGGAAGGGTCAAAAGCAAGAGAGAGCAGAGAGGCAACTTGTGTTAAAATGTAGCCCAAGTAAGGCCTCAGCCCACTGCACGAGGAGCTCTGGAACAGGATGACCCTTGGTATGCCAGGGTGCAGCGAGCAGACCAGGCTTATATTACTTCCCTCTGCCCCCATCAGTCCTTGGATGCCAGCTGCCCAGCAAAGAAATGTGACCTTGGGGAGGACATCTCCAGTCCTTCAGCAGAGGCCATCCACAAAGGTCTGGTGACTGATGGCCGCCTTTTGTCAACATGACAAGCAGCCAAGGAAGTGAGTCGTCCTTGACTTGTGGAATATCCACGTGGTGAAGCCAGTGTCTATCACAGAGTGTCTGGGCATTTCCTGAGTATGTTGGTGTGTGTCTGCATGTCTGTCATGCAGATATCTTTGTGTCTGTCTGTGTGTGGCTGTCTATCGGGGTGTCTGTGTTCAGTGTTATCCTCTCTTGGATCAAGGATCATGTCAGTTCTGTGAGGGGTTAGAAAGTGAGTTTTGCCTCTGCCACCTGATCATCCCCACTGGTCCAGTGGCCATTCCAATTCCTTCCGATCTCTTGTCCAATTTGGACCTAGAGAAAGTATGGGGTATGACATTGGGAGGGAAAGAAGTCATGGACATTGTTGAAAATTGGTTTCTAGTCTTGCTTTGTGGGGTAAAAGTGGAGCTCCTTGAAGAGCCATCCTTTTTGCACAAATTTGAAAGGCTCACTCCATCCTAGCAGACTTACTGTGGGTAGAATCTGTCAAGCAGACTACAGACAGATTCAGCCTCCACTGGACCTCTCAGCCAGCCACTCTTGAGTGTCTGGAATATATTTCCTGAGCCATAAAGGTCTGAATAAGGCTCTAGGGTCATGACTTCCAAAGAAATCTCTGTCTCCAGGGCCTAGATTTCCTATCCCTTCTGTTGTCAGAAGAAATCAGAATGGTGGTACTTGCAGTGACAGAAGCTCCTAGAAAGACTCCTGCTTAAGGACCCTAAAAGTCTTGTCTCCTAAATTAGTGCATGAGAAGACATAGGGATGACCTTGGCGAGAGCTTAGTTCAAGCAGGACATCTGTCTTCCTCAGACACACACACTTCGCATCTGTCTCCAGTGCAGAGTTGGCATACAGCATATCCAGTGACCAAACGGGCTCAGGAAGAGAGATTAGCAGGGCTGAGAGTGCGTACCTAAGACTCTACAGAGATAGGAAAACCAGATTACTTAGTTCCTCAAGGATCCTACGTTAGATCCAGAGCTGGAATACATCAATGGCTCGACTTTCCTTTATAACTACACTTTTTCAATGCTTCCTCCAAGAGTCTATGATTCATTGTCACAGAAACATAATCCCTTTTATTTCAAAGATTCATGTTGTCATGTTTTCTTACACACACAATTATTGCCTATGGCAGGTTTAACCCACTAGGAAGTGCACAGAGCCAGTCATAAGTGGGTTTGTGTCCTTGAATTCTCCAATGCTGGAACTATAAGAGGCTGGAGACCATTTCACCCAAGGGTTATAGCACACAGCCTGGGACAAGATTGCCCTAGTATCTTGTTTGATTGAGCCCATAAGACAAGCAATCTGAACATGCTCGTGTGGAGCTGCGCTGTCCTTAACTCCTCTGCCAGCCTATTTCATCCTGCCTGGACTGGAGGCTCATGAAGTGCAATGATTTGCTCAAGGTCACATAGCTGGTCATAGGCAGGGTTAAGACCACGCCTTGAGATACAAGAGAAGAACATGCACTTGTTACCATGAAGTATCCTTCCAAAATACACACACACACACACACACACACACACACACACACGCGCGATCTTACTTTTTTATCATTTTGTATTTCAACTTAATGCTTGGCATGCTGTGTTGCACAATAAGGGATTGCTAGATGATAAGAAAATAAGAAATAAGGAGTTAATGGATGTTTACTTTCTCCTCTGGTCCTTACCATAAACTTGTTTCTGAGTCCCAAACAAACCATTTTATATAGGAAGGGGAAGAAGAAAGAAAAGGATTTATAGGTTAGATTCAGTTCCTATATATGTAGTACTATACGGGGTTCTTGAATATGTATCATCTCAGCTAATCTCACTTTATTTTATTTTTATTTTATTTTAAAGAGAAAAATACTCTAAGAACAATGACACTAGATTTCAAACCAAGGTGGAAGGAGAGTAACAACAGTTAGCACATCACTTACTGCTATCTTCAAAGTAATTGCTCAGATTACAAGATACAGGCATGAAAAATTAATCAAATGATATAAGCACAAAATTTCTTTTCCATGAGCTAATAGAAATTAGGAGTATAGCTATCTGAACTATCTTGCAGTAGTGTAGCAAATCTTGCTTTAAGATTTTTTTAAAATCCTAAATGAGGAAACATTCCCAGAAAGAAATGGACTCACTGCCTCTGATGCCCATATACAAAGGACTTAAAGAACAATAGGATCAGGGCTGCTTCATCAGTTTCTGTTTCTGCTTATCCCAAAAGATCTGAAAAAGAAAACAGCATCAGGACTTCTGAAGACCAAGAGCTCAGAATCCTAAGCATACAGCCCTCCTTCTTTGTGAAGCAGAGAAGCAGGAGAATATTAAGAGGAACGCAGGAAGCTAAAAATATCTTCAAAGCTTATGTAAATTTGGTGCACAGAGAGGCGCTGGCCTTTGGGCTCCAGCTGTTCTCAGGACTGACTTAGATGCCCTTGGCATGTAGATCCAGACAGTCTCAGAACCTGCCCACTGTTTGTAACCTTTTAAAAATCTTCCTAATTGTGTTCTCTGTTCTTTAAATTTATCACCCTTGGGAGCTGAGCTACAGTATGCTAATGAGGCCATTGAAGAGCCTCAGACACCTCCCCCTCCCGTATCTCTTAGGAGAAATGTACAGGTCAGAGACATCCATCCTTGGAATACCAGGTGCCTTGGAGGGGGGCTATATCCCTCACCATTACCATGTTAATAGGGAGGCATCAAAAGATCACTCAATCAAGGCAAAGGAGGGCATCTTTTCAATCAATAGCCCAGCTCATAAACGTCCTCCTGCCACTTACACTGCATAAAAACAATTCTTAATTGAGAAATAAACAAACTTTTATCCGATGCAATTCTAAACTTCACCCTTTAAAGTAATGCCAAGTTCAGAAACACATTTGGCTTCATGATTCTGTCTGGCGGATTCTATACATTTAATTGGTATTTTTCTTCACAGCTGACATTCTGCCTTCCTGGTTCACATAGGAAAATGAGACGGGTGTCACTTTTCCAAAGGCCACATTGCTAAGTTAAGAGACTCTGGGTAGGAAAGAGGCTGTGACTGAGCAAATTTTAACCTTGGGTGACCCAGAGCAAGACTGGGTCTTGGCTTTCCGATTTGTACCCAACACCTACTAAGTGTAGTTCAGCTTGTACATACTCAGGATCTGTTTGTCAGGCTAGGAGACAAATACCTCCTAATACACTGATAACACAATATCACTGACTTTAAATGGATGACCATGAACCAGGTGATCCAGGCTCATAGAAAGAATAGCTCAATATCAATTATGCTAAATTCAAATAGTCATACTCATCAGGGGTCCTTTGACATCCAGATGGGTAAGATTCAAATCCCCCTTCAGCCAGGACAATTCACTTCATTATCTTCAGAACCTTCCTATAGTAGCCAGCTCACCCTGTGGGCCCTAAAAGATCAGGCCTTGGAAAACATTGCCTATGTTCAGCAAGATTATTAAAGCCAAAGCAAGAATTCTAAATATTTTGAGGCACTGTCATATGATCCTTGAATTAGATGGTTAGAATTCATTCGATTGCCACTGGAAATCTGGCCAAGCTAATGAACAAGTAAAAGTACTCCTTTGAAACCATCACAACTGGACTTCTGGACATCTTGGATCCTTCTTTTACCTTTCAGAGCTGGGCTGAACCTCACCAGAGGAGACAGTAGTTCAGCCCCTTTCATGCTCACAGCTTGACATCATTACTTCTCCCTTTGATAGTTAAGGCAAGTGGTATTCCTCTTCATTTCCCCCAGCAAGTCTGTTCATGTGCATCACTCACTAGTGACTCAAACTCCTTGGCAAAATATTGAACCAAAGTTTTCCCCAGCAATTTATTCCTCTATTCAGAAATTTAAAAGGTGGTTCCTCGTTGCCACAAATCCCACCCAGTCTCATTGGCACAGATTTGTTTGGCTTCACTCATTTACTAGTCTGCCTGGGCACTTAGATTATTTGCATTGTAAAACCTTCCTGTAAAATATTCTCTAAGCTAATCCATCTTCCAGTTCTTACCCAGACATGTATATATTGGAGCAACAGGTGGTTCACTGGACAACAGCCAGTGAGCAAATTACTCTCAAGCCATATAATTTCAGGCTGCAATCTCAGGACATACAGTTTCTTCCATCTGGCTCAAAAGGAGGAAAAGGGATTGTAAGGTTAGCTACAGTTCTCCCTTTCCTGCTACTCTTTTCTGGCAATTTGTTAACATCCCTAGGTGCTTGATTCAGTACTAGACAGAAAATCTGCATGTGACCGTTGTTTATCCCAATATCAGGGATAGCAAATGGCACTAATTATATTAATTGTATTCATGTCGATTAATATATAAATGCTTACTAGTTATATTAATATTAATTTAAAGAAGCAATGCATTAATTACTATGATCCTATGTCTAGAGCAGAAATTGCTCTTCAGTAATGATATTCTTTCCTATTGGGCCAGGATGAGGCTTCGGAATCCTCAACACAATGTTTGAAGATCCCATAAATTGCCGTTGATACAGGGGGTATAACATCTGATGCTTGCTCTCCATAGCCAGGCCTCTTTCTTCTTGTTAAGGGTCTAGGAACTGGATGAAAATCCAGAACTGGCTGGTGCATACCTGTGTTGTTGAGTTATGGCTTCCCACCAAGGTTTCATGTTGGTCAATCTCTTGTCCATCTGACTGACAAAGGGTTGATAGAAATGCCCTTTTTGGCCTCTATATCAAGCAATTAATCATTTCATGGTTATTCCCTTTCTGCCATAAAACCACAAGAAGCCCAAAACCATAGACAACCTATGGGATCCACCAACATTGCTTCTTGGTTAGGGAAGGGCTATTGTCTTATAAATTGTTTCTTATAAACCTCCATTTAAGCAGAATCTAAGGATGCTTTTTCTTGCATTGCCTATAGTCCAAGGAGCACTGTCCCTGGAGCTGAATGGGCTCATTTCTATCAGTAGGTTGGCCTTTCTATAAGTAAAGCACAAAAGAGGATTTGCTAGGAGTAAATAATATCACACTGGCTCTTCACAGAAATGTCTTCACACAGGTAGGATTTAACCTTATGAACTTAGTTTAATAAGAGAACAATGTCAAAATTATGTTTGGTCTTTTATAAGGTCATCTTTGAAAATGTTCTTTATATTATTTCTTGAGTTCCTCCTTGAATGAACTCCTAGTAAAGCAGATCATCCTCCCTAATAAATGGATATTTTTTGTTTTATTAAATAAATCCATCATATTTTCCTTCTTTCCTGCAAGTAAACTCACAGCTACATTTATCCCTCTGTAATAGTTCTTATCCTTAGCTGAAGGTCTCAGGTAAATTGTTCCCTCCTTTCATTACTGGTCCCTCTTACTCTTCCTTAATGTGTATATGTATTCTATTATGAATTATTTGTCTCCTTAACATGTGAGTATGGCCCTTTTAATAAAAAAAACATAAATAACTGATGCAGTCATATATGCCCAGGTGACTGAGCTTTAACTCCAATTCATTTCAGAGCCAATTGATGGGGATTCAACTTTCCAAAACTGTGAGCCACACTAAGCCTCTTCTCCTTTTAAATTGATTAGCTCAGGCATTTTGTTACAGTAACGTGAGGATGACTAGCACCCCTACCTACAGACCAGCCACCAAGCCTTTCCTTAGTGGTCTGTAGGAAGAGATTTGAAACTTTATGAAAAAAGACACCTACGTTTCAAACCTAGCAAAGGTTTGTCAATAGTTGCCATGCTTTGTTGAATACAATAACAAATCCCTAATCCAAAATCTTGAATAATTTAAAACACATGAAGACCCATAATTTCAATTTATCCTCTGCCTCTAATAAATTTTTATCCTGGCATGGAGCCCAACAAAGAAGTTAATGCATTTTAACCTTATGAACTCTATGGAACATTCAATCTGCAGACAGGCCGAGAACTGAACTCCTTGGTGTACTTACCATAGACTCTGTGAGGTATTTATTTCATATTTTTATTAATCTTTACTCTGGCAGAAGAAAAAGAAAGTTGTTAGTTTTAATAAGCTCTCAGTTAAGAAATACCAACTCATAAAAAATATTTGCTGCAATAATTAAGTAAAAGCAACTCACCTGGCTGTGTTTTTTAAACTAGGATTTATATTTGTTCTTCTTTTATACCATTCCATTATGTCATGGGGAATATCACAATTAAAATGTGTATGTGTTGTTTTTATAAGCATATGCAAAATCAAAACAACTAAGTTGCTGTGCTATAATTATATCCATAGCTGAGTGTTGTGTGAAGTTCTGCAGGTTCAAGACTCAAAGTCTTACAAAAATGTCTTTTAAAGAGTTTAAAACTTTTGATGAATTTATCAATTTGTTTTCTATTTCATATCATGCACTTGATCTCAGTTAAGAAATAGTTATCTGACTCAAGGTCACAAATATTTTCATCTTTTTTTTTCTAAAAGTACTGTAGTTTTAGGTTTTATATCTAGATCTATGATCCTTGTTGAATTAAACTTTTAAAAAATGGTGCAAGGTATGAATTAAAGTTCTGATCTTGTTTTTTTCTTTTCTTGGTGTCTTAGCTACTTTTCTCTTGTTGCTGAGAAAAAATAGCAAAAGCCTAAAATTAAGGAAGAAAAGGTTTATTTAGCTCACAGCTCGTAGAGGTTTCAGTCCATAATCAACTGGCTCCAAGGCAGAGTGGCACATGGTAGAGGGCAAAATTTCATGGCGGTAGAAGATAGCAAACACACAAAGAGCAAAAAGGGAGGAACAGAAAGAGCAAGCCTCTTTCCCTCCCTTACACCGCATGCAGGCCACTGGGCCCAGGGAGGGTGTAACACTCACACCCATAATCCCAGCATTTGACCTTTGAATCAATCACAAACTCTAGAACCCGCCCCCATGACTGCATGAGGTTTTGGGGATACATCCAGACACAAACCATAACATTTGGCATACAGACATACAATTAATCCAACACGTTTTGTTGAAAAGGTTATTCTTTCTCCACTGAATTTCTTCACATTTTCATTGAAAGTCAGGTATCTATAAGTCTGTGTTTGTTTTGGGGTTGTCTATCCAGTTTTGTTGATTCATTTGTCTAGCTTGTGATCAATAGCAAACTGTTGTGATTATTATCAGACAGTGCCAGTCTTTACACTTTGATTCTCCTTGTCAAAGATATTTTTGTTTTGTTTTGTTGTCTATTCTAAGTCTCTTGCATTTCCACTAAGAAATTTGTGAACCAATTACTGGGATTTCATCAAGATCGCCTGAGTATGTAGGTCAATTTGGTAAGAACTGACATCATTAAGACTGAGTCATTTGGCTGAGAAACACAGCATTGCCGCTCCGTATAGTTCGCTGTTTAATTTCTCTCAGTGATGTGTTACAGTTTTCAGCACATAGATACTGACATCTTTTGTTGCACTTACATCTACATATTTTTCATTTTCTTTTTTTTTGCAAATAATGTTTCAAACAAATTTCAATTAGTTCTAGTAATGGCTTTTGCTTATACCATTTTGTTTTCTATGCAGGCAATCAGGTCATCTGCAAATCAAATCAGCATTAATTCCTCTTTACCAATATGGATACATTTTATTTCATTTTCTCTATTTATTACAATGACCAGGACTTCCAACAAAATATTGACTAGAAGTGGTAAGCGCAAGTATCCTTGCACTGTTTTGTTTCTGACATGGGTAAGCATTTAAGCTTTTTACCATTAAATAAGGTGCTAACTGCAGGTTTTTCACAGATGCTGTTACGGGTTAAAGAGATCCTATATTTCTAGTTCTACCCATTTTGTGGCAAATGACAGGATTTCATTCCTCTTTAAGGCTGGATAATACTCCGCTGTTTCTGTATACCACACTTTCTTTATCCATCATTACCAGAGAGGTGTCTTGGTTAATTCAGTATCTTTGCTATTGTGAGTAGTCCTGCAGTAAACACTAGGGTGCAAGTGTCTCCTTGATGTACTGATTTCATTTTCTGTGACTATGTCCCCAGAAGTGGAATAGCTGGACATGCAGTAGACCTATTTGTAGTTTTTAAGGAGATTGTGCTGCTCTCTCATTGTACTAATTTGCATTTCTTCCTGGCAGTGTACGAGTTCCTTTTTCTCCCCATCTTCACCAACACTCAGGTCTCTGTGGTTTATTTTAATAGGGACCATTCCAAACAGTAGGAGAAGATACAGCATTACAATTTTTATTTGCATTTCCCTGATGGTTAAGGATATTAATCATTTTTTTTTTTATATCTTCATTGGCTGCAGGTGTTTCTTCTTTTGAGATGTGTCTTTTCAGGACATTTCCTAATTCTAATAATTTTGCTGTTTGTTGAGTTCCTTCTTGACTTAAAAAATGCCCCTCCACTCTCTTCTCACTTGCCCCGATTCGGATGAGAAATCTGTTATCATCTGTGACTTTTTTTCTCGTGTGTGAAGCCTCTCTCCCACCCCACCCTTGGGTTGCTTTTCAGATTTTCTTTTAGCGCTGCTTTTTGAAGCAATGTGATTATAACTGCTTTGGCAGAAAGTTCTTCACGTTTGCTTTGGGTTTATCGAACTTCTTAAATTTGTAACTCTATAGTTTTTATAAAATTTAGAAAAAAGTAGCGAGTATTTGTTCATATATATTTTCCATCCCTTTCCTCCCTTCAGGGAATCCAGTTACATGAATATTAGACCACTTGGAATTATCCCACAGTTCATCTTACAAAATAGTTCTCCCGTATGTTTTTCATTTTAGATATAATGCATGGCTTACCTTTTTGCTAACTAATCTTTTCTTCTACAAACACACTGTTAATCCCATATAGTACACTGTTTATCTCATCTAGTAATGTTCTTTTTATTTCAGACTTCATCGTTTTCATCTGTTGAAGTATTATTTGGGTTTTTTTTAATATCTCCCATGACTCTACTTAACTTTTTGAACACATGGAAATAGGTTATAAGAACAGTTTTAATACCCTTTTCTTCTGCAATAACATCTGTTTCTGCTCTGGGTTATTTCAATTGATTGATTTTCCTCATTACGAGTCATATTTTTATGTTTCTTTGAATGTCTATTAGTTCTTGATTGTGTGCCAGACATTGCTAAGTAGCCTTTCTGGGTGATAGTTGGATTAGCTGGTATTTATTTATACATTCATATAAATGTTCTTTATCTTCTGGAAGCACAATGATCTCTTCTAGTCTTGCTTTTCAGATTTATTAGATAACACTAGAGTAGCATTTAGGTCTAGGAATAATTTTTCCAATTGTGATTTTTCTTACCTCATTATAGCAAGAAGCAGAGGTCTTCTTTTTTCCCCTAGTACTAGATATTGAACCCAGAGCTTTTACACTAAACTTTCTATGCCTTTTTTACTTTTTACTTTGAGACAATGATTGCTTAACCCCTAAATTGAATGGGTTAGGCTCAAATTTGCAGTCTTCTTGCCTCAGCCTCTGAAAGTACTGGGATTACAAGTGTGACCCACCATGCCTGACTGACAAGGTTTTTAATTTTGGGGAAAACTGTTGAAGGCCTAAAAGAAACATGTATCACATAAGGAGCCAGCATCCAGGAGTCAGCACTGTCTGTGTTCTTATTGAACTGCTTTAAGTTCTCTGGATAATCTTCCTGTCATATAATATGTTCTGTATTTAATAAATGGATATACCCATGAATAATACTCTACAGTTTCATTTTTTGCCTTCTCCTTGATTCAGTTTGGGTGAATTTTTTTTTTTTGGTACCAGGAATCAAACTCAAGACCTCATGCTTGCCAGTGAGTGATCTTAAGCTCAGATGTATTTCTTTCTATTGCTGTGCAACAAATTAATTTAAAATAAACGATTTTTTAAAATATTGTGTATGTTAATGGAGTATGAATGTCAAGAATGCACATAGAGTACAGTGGTCTTGGCTTATCTCTCTGCCATAAAATATCCAGCATCTAGGCAGGAAGTATCTGTGGACAGAGACTAGAAAGGATCTGCAGGTAGCTTCACTCAAATATTTAGTAGTTTACACTGGTGATCACTTGCAATTGTCTATATAGGAGTCAGTTAGAACATATATCTATGGTGTCTCCTGGGGCCTGTTAGGACTGATAAACAAATTCAATAAATTACCAGATAGAAAATCAATATACAAAAATCAATACCACTTCTAGATGGCAATAGCAAACTGTATGAAAAACAAAACAACCCTACTTATAGTAGCTACAAAATCCTGCTAGCAATAAATTTATCCAAAGAGACTTCTATAATAAGAGTTATAAAACATCGATGAAAGAAATTCAAGGTAACACTGAAATATGCAAAGACATTCATGTTAATGGATTGGCAGGATGAATATTGTTAAAATGTCTATACTAGCGAAGTGAACTACAGATGCACCCAATTCCCTATCAAAATACAGTTCACATTCTTCATAGAAATAGGGAAGAATTCCAAAATTTGTATGGAGCTACAAAAGAACTGCAATAGCCAAAGAAACCCTGAAGGGAGGGAGGGAGCAAGGCTAGAGGCACCACACTATCTGAATTCAAAATATACTACAAAGCTATAGTAACCAAAACAGCACACTATTGGCATTAAAAAAAACACATAGATCAATGGAACTGAATAAAGAACAGTATTAGCAAGCACTTCATTGGTGGGACAAAATACCTGACATACACAATTCAAAAGATAAAACGCTTCCTTTTTTCTTCTCTCAACATTATTTTGGTCCATGGCTTTGGTCATGCACAGTTGGCTGATTACAAGTGGAAACATCATGTGAGAGGGCGTGGTGGCAGGAAGCTGCTTAATTCAGGGCATCCAAGAAGCAGATTGTCAAGAAAAGAGCCAGTGGTGAAGGGGCCAGGGACAAGGTATGTGCCCCAAGATCATACCCCCATGACCCACTCAGACACACCCAGAAGTATAGCTTTCTGATCTCCTGTGTGTTTTTTAACCTAATCAAGTTGATAGTCATGACCAGCTGCCACCAGAACCCAGAAAAATGCCCATGAAATCAAACTGAAATCAGCAAACTGATTTTTGACAAAAGTATCAAGAATATGTATTGGGGAAAGGATAGTCTCTTTAATAAAATGTGCTGAGAAAACAGATTATCTGTATGCAAAGAATGAAATGAGACACCTATCTCTCACCATCTACACAAATAAACTCAAAAGGGATTACAGACTTACATGCAAACCCAGCAAGTATGGAAATGCAATAAGAAAGCATAGGGAAAATACTTCAAGACATGGGTCTGCACAAAGATTTTTTTAATAAAACCCTAAAATCCTAGGCACAATAGCAAAATAAACAGATGTAATTATATAAAATGAAAAAGCATCTGAAATACAAAGGATTTAATCAACAGAGTGAAGAGACAACCAGAGATAACAGAATGAGAATCTTTGCAATTCAGGCTGTCAGAAAAAATTTTGCAAATTATCCATCCTACAGGAGATAAATATCCAGAACTCAGTCCAACAGTAATAATAATCATCACCATCACCATCTGATTTTAAAATGGGTAAATGATCTAAACAGACATTTCTCAGAAGAAGGCATACAAACGTCCAAGAGATACGCCCAACACTACTAATCATCAGAATGCAAATCAAAATGACAGAGAGATATCATTTCACCCCAGTTAGAGTGGTTACTATCAAAAAGACAAAAAATAACAAATTCTGATGAGGATGAGGCATGTGGATGGGAACATAAAGTCCTTTCTTGATTTATATTCCTTTGCTGAATGTAAATTTGTTCAGCCATTATGAAAAAGAGTATAGATGTTTTTTAAAAATATGATTAAGTTTATTGGTACATTTACATATACATAATGATCATATTCATCATAGGGAATTTGTACCTGTACATGATATATTTTGATTTTTCTATTTTTCCCAACTCCCTCTTCTCCCTTCAATCCATCTTCCCTCCCTATTTACAAAGCTTTGGTTTTATTTTATCCTTATTTCATAGTTTTTTCCTGTCCTCTTCCTTCCTTTCTCTCTTTCCCTGCCCTAGTTCTTTCCTTTTGAGCAATTTCCTCTTATTTCACAATATCTGTTGTATATTTTGGTCCTTATTTACTTTTTCATTTTCTCACACCAGGGAGACAATGCAATGTTTATGCATGTGAGGCCAATTTATTTCATTTAAGAGTTGCAATTTATTTTCATTTAAGAGTTGCATCCAATTACCTATAAAAGCCAAAAAGCAGTACTCCATTACATTTTTTTAAAAACCACATCTTTATCCATTCTTTGGTTCATGGGTATTTGGGTTCTTTTCACAAGTTAGCTATTGCAGACTGTGATGCTACACACATGGGTACACATATATCACTATAGTATGAAGTTTTTAATTCTTCTGGGAAGATACCCAGAAAAGGAATAGGTGGTTTGAATGGAACCTCTAGTCCTAGTTTTGGGAAGAATCTCCATACTGATTTCCACAGTGGTAGCACCAGTCTACATTCCCACCAACAGTGGAGAAGGGTTTCTTTTTCCCCAAGCCCCTCCAGCATTTGTGATTGATTGATTTCTTGATGATATTATTTCTGGAGTCAGATGGAATCTCAGCATTGTTTTAATTTACATCTCTGTAATAACCAGCAATGTCGAACATTTTTTCATACATTTATTTGTGATTTGTATTTCTTCATCTTAGAAGTGTGGATTCATCCCAAATGCCCATTTTTGGGATTGGGTCTTTAAGTTTGTGGGGTCTGATTTTTTTCAGTTCTTTATACGTTCTAGATATAAGTGCTTTCTTTGTCTGAAGGACAATTGGTTAAATTTTTTCCTGCTTTGTGGGTTGTCTTTTCACTCTGTTAGTGATTTCTTTTGTTGTGCAAAAGCTTTTTAATAGGATGAGATCCAAGTTATTGATTCTTTGCATTATTTCCTGTGTGATCAGGCTTTTTTTCATTAAGTCTTTGCCTACACCTATGTCTTCAAGAGTTCTGCCTTTCTTCCAGCAGATTTAGTGCTTCTGTTTTAATACTTGGGCCCATTTTGATGTTAGCTTAGTGCATGGTAATAGACATGGGTCTAGTTTAGTCTTCAGCACGTGAAAAGCCAGTTTTTCTAGCACCATTTATTAAAGAGAGTATCTTTCTTCCAGTGAAAGTGTTTGGCTCTTTTAGTGAAGATAAGGTGGCTGAGTATGTTTACAGTTGTTCTACATCTTTTAATCTGTTCCATTGATCTTCAGGGTTGTTGTTTTTTTTTTTTTCCAGTACCATGTTTTGTTTTGTTTTGTTTCTTTTTGAGAAAGGGTCTCACTATGCAGTTCAGACTGTCAGGCTGTCCTTGAGCTCACTGTGGAGCCCAGGCTGGTCTCAAACTTGTAATTATCCTCCTGCCTCAGTCTCCCAAGTGCTGGGGTTATAGGCATGCCCCACCACACCTGGCTATACTGTTGTTTTTATCACCGTAGATTTATACTATAATTTCAAATCAGGGGTTATAATGCTCCCTGCCCTGCCTTTGTGGCTGAGAATTGTTTTTGCTTTTCTAGATCTCTTCTGGTTCCAAATGAATTTTAGGAATGTTTTTTCTAGTTCTGTGAGGCATGCTAATTGTATTTTGACTGGGATTGTATTAAATCTGCATAACAATTTTGGGAGTATAGCCATTTCTACTATGTTGGTTCTTCCAATCCATGAGCAAGGGATAGCTTTCCATTTTCTGATATCCCCTTTGATCTCTTTCTTTCAGAGTACTGTAATTGTAAGTGAATAGATATTTTACTTCCTTTGTTAGATTGATTCCTCAGTATTTCATTATTTTGGGTGCAATTTGAAGGGTGTGTTTTCTCTAATTTTTCTCTCTGTGAATTTGTTGTTTGTGCACAGGAATGCTATTGATTTTTGAGTCTTGATTTTATATTCAGGTACACTACTAAATTTGGTCATTCAATCTACAAGTCTTTTGGTGGAGTTTTTGAGGTCTTCTATTTAGAGTATCATGTGATCTGCAAATAAGGTAATTTCACTTCTTCCTTTACTATTCTTATTCCTTTTATTTCTCTATTTTACTTGCTCTGGCTAATGTTTCCAGCACTGTATCAAACAAGAGTACAGATCATGGACATCCTGTCTTGTTCCTGATTTTAGAGTGAAAGTTTTCAGTTTTTGACTATATAGTATGTTGCTGGCTGTTGGTTCTTATAGATAGCTTTCATTGGGTTAAGATAAATACTATCCCTATTTTTTGTAGGGTTCTTATCATGAATGGGTGCTGGACTTTGTCAAATGCTTTTTCTTTGTCTATTGAGACAATCATGTGATTTTTGTCTTTGGCTATGTTAATATGGTGCACTACATTTATTGATTTGTATATGTTGAATCATCCCTGCAATGAGTCCTACTTGGTCACGGTGTATAATCTTCTTGATGATTTGCTACATTATGTTTACGAGTATCTTATTAAGCAGTTTTACATCTATATTCATTAGGGAAATTGTTCTGCACTGTTCTTTTTTGGTTGTGTCCTTTTCTGGTTTAGGTATCAGAGTAATATTTGCTTCCAGGAATGATTTTGGAAGTATTGCTTCCCTTTCACTTTCATTAAAGAGTTTCAGCATTGGTGGCATTAGATCTTCTCTAAATTTCTTGTAGAAATTAATGGTGAATCCATCAAGACCTGGGCTTTTCTTTGTTGGTAGATTTTTAATTACATTTTCAATTTCAGGTTATTTAGAATATTTATATCCTCTTCATTTCATCTTGGTAATTCATATGTGACCAAGAATTTGTCCAATTTCTTCTGTTTTCCATCTTTTTAGAGTACAGGTTCCTGAAGTAGGTATTGATATAATTGCTTGAATTTGAGTCTTTTCTTTCCTCTTTTTCATATGGTTGGCTAGGAGTTTTTCAGTTTTATTTAATCTTTCAAAGAACCAACTCTTCAATTCATTGATTCTTTGTATTGTTTTCTTAGTCTCAATTGCATTAATTTCTACTCTGATTTATAAATTCTATAAATTATAAAATTTTCCTCTCTTGTACAAGCTTTGGGTTTAATTTGTTCTTCCTTTACTAGGAGCTTGAGGTTCAACATTAAGAATGGAAATTTTTTTAAACTAAAAATAGACTCTGCCCCACCCCACCCCACCCCACCCCAGCCCCACCTGGCCACAGGTTGTGCCAGGCACTCCGCCTTGCCCCCAGGACAGCCCTGAAGACTCACCTGAGCCTATAGACATGGATGCACTGACAGAGCCTGGTGGTTCGCTGTGTAACCCCACCTACCCAACCTCACACCCCACGGCTGTGAGGGCTGGCCAAAGGGTGATTCTCCTCTTCCTGCCATAGCAATTTATGTACACCCACATAATATACAGCATATTTAGAAGCAGCCAAGTCTCTGCCCAAAGTAAAAGCATGAGGGAGTAAATAAACCAAAAGTGTAGCTATTATCACTGGGAAGACCACTGATAGGGTGGTAGAACAATGCAGGTGAAGTGGAGAAAATTGATTAATTGAATGAGCCATCATCTATATAACTGAGTAATAAAGATGAAGATAACATTATGTAATACAATATCCAGTGGTAACCCTGTACTATTTTCTCTGTCATTTGATATTTCCTTTATTGTTTTTGTGTTAACAAATGCAAAGACCACACTATGTAACACAGCATCCAGTGATAGTTCCTACTGTCTCCTCTGTAATTTGGTATTTCCTTTATTGATTTTGTTATAACAAATACAAAGATAACATTATGTTATACAGCATCCAGTGCCAATTCCCTACTATCTTCTCTATAACTTGGTATTTTCTATATTGTTTCTGTGTTATTCTGCGTTAAAATTTTTAAAAAATAGAAACATTGTATGATCCAGAAATCCCACACTTGGGTGTGTGTGTATATATACATATATTTTTAAAGGAATAAATATATATAAATACATAAATATATTTATATATACATATTTAATATATAGCATACAAATATATATAAATGTATTTTTAGAAGGAATAAGCATCCCAGGGATATTTTCACTCTTACATTTCATTGCAGCACTATCTACAATAGACAAGATGAAGGAACAACCTAAGTGTTCAACAATGGACAAACAGGTAAAGAAACACAGCATATGTACACAGTGAAATATTATTCAGTGATAAAAAAGAGTGAAATCCTATCACTTGTAGCGACAAAGGTTTGGGGATATTCCACAGATGAAATAACCCGGGTACAAGGAAACAAATACTCCATGTTCTCACTCCTGTATGGAAACCTACAAGTTCATCTCACAAAGTAGAGAGTCAAATAGTGGCCACCAGAGTGCGAGAAGAACATGGCGAAGGGGGCACAGTACAGAGAAATGTGGCTCATGGGTACCAAATTATCCTTAGGTAAGAATAATTTCTAACATAGAGGAGGATGCCTGGAGTTAACAAGAACTTATTGTAGATTTCCAAATAGGAAAGAGAATTGTGAATGGTCTTACTCCAAAGAAATTATGAATATTTGTGGTGACAGATGTACTATTACCTCTTTTGATCTTTACATGTTCCCTATATGTGTCAAAATATCACACGCTAACCATAAATATGTATATAATTCTTATGTCGATTAAAAATAAACATAATGCCAAGTGCAAGAAGTCAGACTTTAAGAATTAAAAATGTAACAAGAGACACAAAAGGTAATTTGTGAATACATTTATTATCTTGATTTGTGGCTATGTTCTCACAAGTATATGCATATGTCAAACATTATCAAACTGTAGACATTAAATATGTGCAACTTATTATATATCCACTATACCTCTATAAAGCTACTTTAAAATTAAAATATCAAAAATTTTAAAATATGCAACTTGCTCCACTGTGGCCTTTGTTAAAAAAAAACTTAAATCTGAAAAGGCAGCCTGTGAAATACAAGATTATTTCTCCAAAGTGAAGGAATATGACAGAAAACCTTGGTCTGTGAGGGTACTGCTAAGAGCAGAGGTGATATTCAGTATGTCAAGCATATGGAGTTAATTAATGCTCTTTTCTCTCTTCTGTCTTTGACTTAAATAGGGGCTAAAGACTCTCCTGGTACTAACAACTGGTACCTGCTCAAGTAAGTAGGTAAGAGAGAATCAGAGATGCCCAATGCAGTGCGGAGATTCCCATCGGAAGTAAGAACCAGGAATGGACAGGGGTGTGAGGAGACAGGAGGCTGTCTCTGTAGCCAGACATAGCTTGAGAACTAAAGAAAGGAGGGAAGTCGGTGGCTCCAGATGCAATTTGCAGCTGTCTGGGAAGCCAGCCCAACCCAGCCACCATGGTGCTGTGTGTGCCCTCAAGGAGAAAAGGCACAGTGTATGTGGACTGAAAGGACTGATTCACAGAACTTAGTAACACTTTGTGATCTGAGCCACCCAGCTGGGACATGCTGTCAGTTTCAGTCGAAGTTCCCTCCCCACTGAGCTTAACAGTGTATGTTCTTACAGAATCTGGAGCTGCTACAACACTACAGCACCAAGGGCAGCTTCTGACTTCTGTGACTCTACTGCACGGCTACCCTGAGGTGAAGCATGAGAATTCATCCCAGCCCAATGAGATGGACAGCAATGGTCTGTGCTGCATAGCAGTGAAAGGGCTCAAGGATGAGAAGAGAGCTGTGGCTACAAACTCTTAATGAGATCCAAGTGCTAGGCATGTGCTCAGCCCCTCCTCTCACCACTGAAGCCCTCACTTGAAAAAATGTAGATAGAAGTAATACTTCCTCCTTCTACAAAAGCATCATCACCCAACGTGTCCCAGAAATGATCTGCTGTGCAGTAACATACTCACTGCTCTGTGGCATTAAGGATCCAGGACTTCGCAACATCATTATCGCAGGGACAGTCAGACCAAGTGGCTCAGGGGTCCTGACCTACCTGACATAAAGGTGAGGGATGATCAGGACTGATTTCTGTTGCATTGAAGGCAACCTCAGCAGCATCCTAGAATGCTGGAGGCAAGAAACTACAAATCTATTCATGTGCTTTAGATATGAATATATGTTGACTATCAAAGTTTAAGATTTTTGTGTTAATGCCATGCATTTATTCTCATTGGCTAGAAAACAATGGAAAAGAAGCTAAATCAGTATCTCAATGAATAAGGACTATATTTTCCCACACAGGAAAAAAAGGAAAATAGAAGCAAACAAACAGAAACCCTCTCCATATAGTGGTCCACACAGAGAGATTCATGCCTGGATATCAGATCAGATCAATCTCTCACAGAGAATTCTGCAGAATGATAATGATGAATTCTAGACCTTGTTCTGCCTGACATTCATAAAATCAAAGTGAGCAGCTCTCTTTAGACAAGAGTACAGGTCATAACTTCTCAACTGTTTTCCCCATGAGTCTTAAAAAAACGTTTTTCTGTTGGATCCTCAATGTTATGGCTTGTGTCTAGAGATACCCCCAAAGCCTCATGAAGTCATAGGTGAGGCTTTCCTGAGGTGTCTGGGACTAGGGTGTATGATGCTAGGATTAAGAGTGTGATGCTAGGATTAAGGGTGTGTGACTACTAAATTAGCCCACTGATCGGATGGGCATAGCTCTGGATGTGGATAATGGGAAAGCCCACCCTGAGGGTGTGTGGCACCCCCCAAAGGAGAGGTAGCCTGGAAGGAACAAAAGGAAGAGGCAGGCTGCTGCTGCTGGTGCCACTTCTCTGCTTGCTGCTTTAATGCCTTCTGCCTGCAATCGTGGCATGTTTCTCCT
Organism: Dinomys branickii; assembly: GCA_004027595.1. Taxonomy (NCBI): domain Eukaryota; kingdom Metazoa; phylum Chordata; class Mammalia; order Rodentia; family Dinomyidae; genus Dinomys; species Dinomys branickii. Next base: position 60,510 of record PVLD010007492.1, on the reverse strand, counting down.
CTGTGATGCCCCTCTGCCATGCCACCCTGCCTTGGAGCCATCCAAGTATGGACTGAAACCTTTACAATCTATGAGCCAAAATGAAACTTTTCTCCTTTAACTTCAAGTGCTGAGTATTTTGTCTCAGCCATGAGAAAAGTAACTAAGACAGGAAATAAGCTCATACTTTCCATTTAGTAAAAGTTCTTTAGTAGGTGGATATTGGTGACTGAAAGAGCCATATGTCTTTTAATAATGAATAAGAGAAATGAAATGAAACTTTACCAGAAAAGACTTAATTTAATTTAGACAGCAAGAGAAACACCTGATGGAAAGACATAAGATTATGGAGTTATTTTCTAAGTGACATGAACTCTTTGCTGCTCTGGAGGACCTGTCCCTTAGGTACAGAACCATCTCCCACAGCCTGACAGTTCAAAGAAACATAAACAACAAAAGCTGGCACTGAGATACATTTATCTTGTGCTTACTCTTTTATCCCTTAGGCTAAATATTTTTGAATACCCATTTGATGTGCAAAATAATGAAGGTGGAGTCCATTCTTTTCATAAACAAATTATTTTGTGAAGAATTCAAATCACATGTGGCAGAATCTCCCCATTTGCTGATTGCTAATTTATTTTAAGCATGACATATATTCTTACATACTCCAATTCAGCAAAGCCTCTTTCTTTTAGCTGGAGATGCCAGATTTGGACGGCATATATTTAATGTAGCCAAGAGAACATATTTCCTCCTGAAACACCAAGGCAAAGTGATTAAGTTGCGTCACAAATAGGTGTAGTTCAATCCAGCTGGCAAGGGTGTGTGTGTGGGGGGTCTCTGCTGCCTAATTAAGAAATTTAATGATCTGGTCTGATCAAACATCTCTTTACAGTTTTTATAATTGAAATTATCCAATTAGATAACAGCAAAGGAGTATGAACTGGTGTCCTAACAAGACCCATAGAGCTAAGGGTAAGGACCTGGGAAAGATGTACTGTGTACACATTTAGGTTAACAGCACGGACTGTAGCAAAGGAAGGCTGCACAACTTTCTGAAAATTCTTGGCCAGTAACTTGTGAAACATTGATCTGATTTGCTTAGAAATTTTTTAAATAATTGCCTCCTGCTGGCTGAAGCCCCATGCCAACACTGCATGCTAATTCATTTGTGACATTCCTAGAAGAGAGAATCTGCCATAAGTGCCACTGTGATATGTTTAGAGAATAAGCATGCTAACCACTATCCTCCAAAAAGGATGCATGAAAGGAAGCAAACAGCAGGAGGCCAGCACAGAGGCCTCTGGGCTTGAGGGTTCCAGGGGAGATTCTCAATTTAAATGGAAATTGTATGAGCATTCCTTCCTTTCAAGACTCCAAGTAAGACACTAGCTGGGACTGTTTCAAAGCCATGTGTGCAATCCCAGAAATGGTCTCTTAGGTCTCCCAGACTGACTGGCTGCTTATTGACCAAAACTCTAGGTTCTTTGATAATAACTTTGCTAAGAACTCACCGGAGGCATCAAAGAGCTAAAGTAAGGGAGCTTTAAAAGAACATATAGCAACTAACGGGACCACGAACACTAAACTAGGGTTGGCCTCTTTAAATGAAAGATAGTTGAGAGAGAAAGAGACAGACACAGAAAGAGACATAGAGAGACAGACAGACAGAGAAGGACTAAGACAAAGCGAACAGGAAGGAGAAAGGGCATCGAGTTTCAAGGAGAGAGGTGTGAAGAAAGGCAGCGCCAGACACGCCGCAGGAGAGTCCTAGAGGGACTCTGTTATACCTCTCATCTCCACGAGGTATCAGAGAAAGACAACTTAAAGGAGGAACATGTGGCTCATCGTTTCGGAGATTTCAGTCCACGGTCAGCTGGCTTCATTGCTTTTAGGGTTGTGGGGAGGGAAAATCATCATGGAGAAGGGCATGCTAGAGGAGAGTTGTTCTACTGACCACCAGGAAGCAGAGGGAGAGAGAGACAGACACAGAGACGGAGACAGAGGGAGTTAAAGCCAAACAGGAAGGGGCCAGAGACAGGATATAGTCCCCAAGGACACACTCCCATGACCCATTCCCTTCAATTAAGTCCTACTTCCTAAGCTTCAATCACCTGCCAACAATGTCATCAAATTAAGAATCCATCAGTGGATTAATCCACTGATAAAATTAAAGCCTTCAGAGTCAGTCACCTTCCAAAAGCCCTGCTCTAAACACTGCTGCAGTTGGGGTGGGGGGCACCCAGCCTTCCATCCATGAACATTCCAGAGGCATTTTACATCCAAACTGTAACAGGAAGCAATGACACATCATTGCGTCGTAGGACATGCAAAAACAGCTCCATCCTATTGGCTGTCTAACAATTTCAAATGGAGACGGCATTGAAATGGCTGTGTCAGGGAAGCCATCAAAGGCACAGGAGAAGCATTTGAAGCACAACACAGGGCTGGATACCTGAGATATTTGTACCAATTACTCTAAACAGCCCATTGCTGGATGCTGGTTTTCAAATCCTATCTCTTGAGTTTTCCCATCTACAGAGAGGCAAAAAGATGGCATCAGTATCCAGTTGGTCCAGAGATCTGAACAGCATGGTAGAATTCCAAATTGAAGAAATGTCAACAAAAATGGGCCACTCTGACAGCACCCTGATTGTGTTCACTGCTCGATCTTCAGTTTCAAGCATGCTGGAAGATCACTACAATTGTGTTTGAGTTAGCACAGACATTGGGCTGCCAGGTAGAAACCTGCAACAAGGGGGAAGAGGGTTTCCAAAAACTAAGTACCTAAGATGAGGGTCTATGTTACTGATCTGGGATCAGAGCCAGGTTTCAATGCAAATTGGCTATTTGCATAGTGATACTAAAAAATAAAAAAATTCCAGAGCTTGTTGCTTATCTGGCACCAGGAGCTCTGACAATTCCTTTTTTGAACCCAGGTGGTCTGACCTGGAAAATGAAATCGTGCAACAGACTTACACAAGACCTTCCACACTTCCCCTCAGAGAAAGGAAGTTTCAATAAAACATGAAGCCTGATTCTCACTGGCCAAGCTCTGGAGAAGCCTGAGCACACAAGGAGCGGGTTATTATTACTGGCAGATGCTGATGCTGAGTCAGGCAAGGAAGCTAATAAGAATTTGCACATCAGGAGTCGCCAAATTCCCTCAATTTGGAGACAGCTTTTTTGGAGATAAAGTTGAAAGAGACATACATATATAGGGCCTGTGGTTTAATGGAGACATTTTAATTTATTTATGAATCGAACTGCGTAAGAAGTATTACAAGAGTATAAAAATCAGATTATGTTGTATTAAATACTTAATGGATGAAAATATAACGGCACAAAACTCATTCTGCCTCAGAAATTATAAGATATGTGGAGGCAGTATCAACTGACCATCAGGTGAAAGCTACTTTGCAATGTCATTAATTAAGCAAAGAATGAATTGATCATTACTCTGTGTACTGCGTGCTAGGTTCTGTAGATTTTATAATAAGTAAGATGTGTGTGGTTCCTGCATTCAGAGACTTCTGAGCTAATCGGGAGGGTGATGGGGGCACTTGGAAAGCTAACACCTATCAGGCACCGCAGGCTCTGCCTCCACCCACTGGGCTTTGCGCTCAGGCTGGAACCTCTGAAGGCCGCTCTTCCCATGCACAGCTGGCAGTGCTGGAAATAACCCCTTAGAAGCCGTCCTCAGCCAGGGACTCTCAAGTGCTGCTATATAAATATAGCAGTTCCTTTGCCCCTCAGGTGGGATCATTCTGAGGCATATGCCTTGTACTGCTTCCAGGAGTTTCCTCGTGGGATTAAACTCTGGTCAACTGCTGTCGTAGTGGCTTAATAACTCAGTCTTTATTGGCCTCTTTTCCTTCTCCACTCCAGGACTGGTATCCCCTGTACTTCTCAAATAGATGACTTGGACTTGATTCTCAATTTCAGAGCCAGGAGAGCAGCTTCTGGGGAAATGCAAAGCAAAACAAGCACCTACTGCCTACTACATATCTTACTATGTCATGTGCATCATGTATATTCGCTATCTCATTTAGTCCCTCTAGCAATTGATAAAAAAAATTATTTCATCATACCATTTTTGCTTAAGCTTCTGCATTAGTTCTCTATCATATTCAGGTTTGAACAAAAAGCCATATCAGATTATACTAGATCCACATACGAGAATTATTCTTACCCTAGATAATCTTCTTAGTGGCTATTATACTGTCAGTCCCTTCTTTTGGGGCCCTGCTTTTCACTCATCTCCAAAAGGATATTTTTTAAAAGGCGGCTACCAATCATAAGATCCAGTTTTCATGGCATTCAGCATAGATGCATGTTATTGTTTGGATGTAGTGTACCTGTGTCCCTTGTGGGTTTAAAATTGGAGGGTCAGTTGCCAATGTGATGATGTTGGCAGGTAGTTGGATCTTTAAAAGATGGGCCTAGTGAGGGGGTCATTAGATCTTTGGAGATTCTGTCCTTGGAAGGCATTAAAATAGTTCTTGTGGGGCCCCAGTTAACCCTTGCAAGAAGGTTGTTATAGGAAGGAAGCTAGGTTCTCCCCCATTCTAGCTTCCTGTCTTGCCAGGTAATCTCTTACTCTCACACATGCTTGTACCATGATGTGATGCAGCCAGAGGGGCGCCGCCAGAGGCCATGCTATCTAGACTTTTAGTCTCCAGCACTGTGGGCTAAACACGCCTTTCATCTTTATACATTACCCAGCCTCAGCTATTTCATCATAATACTGACAATGCAGTAATACAGCGTGCAACTCAGCTAGAAAATGAGACTCTTCCTGAATATTTTTACAATTAGAACAAAGAAAAACAAATTTCTTCCTTCTTCTGCAATGATGCAACAGGAAAAGGATGCCTAGGAGCACATAGCCACATCTCCAAGTTCACAGAGGAAGAATCTTCCATGGGGAAGATGAAATCAACATAGAGAGAAGACAGAGATAGACAACAGGGAAAAAGAAGAGAGGAAGTTAAGGCTCATCTGTCTCTGAATCCACAGCGGTCCTTGCCCTTCCTTCACATTCATTATGAGTCCATGATATTTATTTTTGAACTAAAATTGGATAAAGTTGAATCCCTGCCACTTACAGTAGAAAGAGTCCTGCCTCATGCATATAACATGGCAGAGATCATGGACTGGCTTTTATCCCAAGATGGTCTAGAAGGAAGAATTTAGAAACAAAATAATATACTTTCCAAGATCTCCTGTAATCAAAGCTGTGAACATGACTGATTCCACAGATCTGGTCATCGCACATGAGCCTTTGTTTCAGAACTGAGTTCAATAGGAACTGAAGCAGGATGCTAAAAGCATCAAGGTTTTGCTGATGACTTGGGGAAGACGGGACCTGGAGTGAGATGCTTTCAGACTTGGGAGGTATTTCCTTACTTGACAGCTTAAAAATTCTACACAGGGCTGAGAGTGTAGGTAGCTTTGTGATTGGTAGCTGAATGCTCATGAGAGTTGACTGTTGCTCCTATGAATAATTTTGCAGCTCCCAATCCCCTGCTTGTGCTAGATGGTGTAATGTAACAGCTCTAACAGAGGCGTGGATGGCGCTTTAGGGTCTTTTGTTTTCTACTAATTCTCTTTCTCCATCTCCTTCTCAACATTCTAGTCACACTGGATGACTTTGTTTCACAAACATCCACGTGGTTACACTCTTGGATACTGTAAGTGCGGTCTAGCATTTGGAAGGGAATAGGAAGCTACAGATTTGGGAGTCAGCTAACCAGAATGAGAAACATGACAGTTGGTGCGGATGGACTTCAGAAAAGGGTAGGAAGGGAAGATGAGCTTGCTGAAAACTAAACGGCAGAGAACCTCTGCATTGAAGGAGCAAAACAACAAGGAGCAGGTGAAGAGAGTCCCTATGCGATAGAAATGCTGGAGCAGCCAAGGGACAGAGAGGCGTGGTTTCACTGTTAGAGAGAGAGAGAGAGCGCGAAGAAAAGCCAGGGTCTGAAAGAAGACTTTGTGCATAGGGGTAGAAGATTTGTAATAATTCCTCTGTTAGCGGGAAGGATGGAAGTTCAAACATATGGAGTCGAGGACAAAGAAATAAGAAACTCAAAGAGGGAATGAATAAGAGCGTTGTCACAGGGTTCCACATGAGCAGCTGCTCTCCACAAATACCACCAATATCATTCCCTCCTCAGTAGCCGGAGTTCTCATTCTCACAATTTTAATGCATCAGAGATATGCTCCCTTCGATTAAAAAAAAGCAAGAGCAAAAGGGGAAAGAATAAAAAAGGAAAAAAATGCAGGGAAAGAGATAAAAGTTCAAATCATGCCCAGTTGCCCTTCCTACTTTCTAGGCTCAAGTCCTTTCTGGTTCTGCTTCATCATCACAATGAGTCTCAGCATCACTCACCTTTGGATGGTCACTGTGTTGTGTCCTCTTCTTTCATGCTGGCCTCTGTTATGGTTTAAACATGAAATGTCCCCCAGAGACTCGTGTACTGAGGGCTTGATCACAATGTGCCAGTGTTCAGAGTCAGGGCCTATAGAAGTGAATGGATCGTGAGGACAATGACCTCATCGATGAATTAATCCTGTCTTAGTTACTTTCCTGTCATTGCTGAGACAAAATACCGACACCCAAAGTTAAAGGAACAAAGATTTATTTAGCTCACAGTTTGCAAAGGTTTCAGTCCATTATTGGCTGGCTTTAAGGCAGAGTGGCATGGCAGAAGGGCATTTTAGAGGAGATACAGCTCATGGCAGGTAGAAGGCAAAAGGCAGCAAACTACAAGTGACAAGGCACTTTCTGTCCCTTATACCTTATCCAATTAGGGCAGGTAGCACTCAAACCCTTAACCCTAGCATTACACCATTACATATTCTAGCTCCAGCCACCTCTGGAAAAGCCCTGACTGCATGAGGTTTTGGGGGAGGGAGCGTCTAGACACAGCCATAACAATCCCTCGGAAGATTAATTCCTTGATGTGTCCACAGCTGAATGGACTGTCCCAGTTGGAGGAACTGGGGCTGCAGAGCATGCACTGTCCCTGGCTCCTCCCTCTCTGGCTCTTTCTCTCTGTTTTCTGGCTGCATGAGGTGAATAGTTTCCCTTTACCACACCCTTCCTCCATGATGCTTCTGCCTTTCACAGGTCTAAAAGCAACGGAGGCTACAGACCATGTACTGACATTTTCGAAACCATGAGTCTAAATATAAAGCCTTTCCTCCTTATTAAGGCTTATGTCTCAGTGTGACTGGATTAGGAAACAGCTACCAGATGAGTGGAGAACTGTCTGGGTGTATCTGGGTAAATGATTGACATGTTGGCCACTAAATGAGAAGAGGAAACCCGCCCCAGATGTGGGAGCCACCAGCCAATAGGTTTGTGGCCTGGATGTAATAAAAAGGGAAAGAAGAAGGAAGTCTTTTTGCTGCTTCAGAGGAGCTCCAATCTCCATCATAGCCTTTGGATGTTCACCTCTAGTTCTTCTAGGCTCCCAGTGCAGACTCTTCAGCCTTCCAGCATAGATCCCTTGCTTTCTACTGTGGTCTCATACAGCACTCTGCAGTGAGCTCCAGGATTTTGCCTTTGATGGGATCTTCCAACTCTCCAGTGCACAGACAGCCACCTCCCATTTGTCCACCCTGGATTCCACAGGCAGTCATTGTAAGCCTCCTTAGCAAATCGGTCCTTTAGTGAACGCTAACGGATACAGCGACTGTTCGGGAAGAAACAAATAAGTGAAGATTATCCAGAATGGGAGAACCCATATGTTTGCACACGGAGAGTACATTAAAAGTTGTGAGCCAGAAAGGAGGTTACTGCTGAGTGGAAAATGTGAAGCCAGTGAGGACTGATGCCAAGAGGATAAGAAGAACTCAGGTTAGCTTTGGAAGGAAAAAGCAATGCATCGTCACTTGGTATAAGAAAGAAAGAAAAAGGATGACTCTTACAAGTTTGATGAATAATAGATATTGTAAGAGTTAAAATAAAGAGAAATGACTTTTTTATTTTAAAGAGTAGAAAATGAGAAAAAAGAAAAAGAAAAAAGACTAGCAGCATACCAACATCACAAACATAAATGAAACAAAGCAAGAACATCAAAAATTTTTAACAGGGTTTCAAGACAAAATGATAGGAATTAATAGTGGTTGTTATATTACATACTGTTGAATTAATAGTGGTTGTTATATTACATATTGTTATCTTTAACTATGTTACTCAAATTATTTTTTTATTCTCTTCAGTGGTTTAAACAATCTTCCATTCTTACCTCCAGAAATGACACATTTTTGACTATCCAAATTCCAACTATCTTTCTAGTTGAAAGCTTCCCTTCATGTGTATGCAGTATTAGTGTGGTGCAGTGCCCTGGTAGCCCTAGAGAAACAAAAGAGAAATATCATCTTCCCACTTTTACCCTAGAAGGAAGCCAGGGTGTGGCCCGTGATATACAGTCAGTCAATCAGAAGTTTCTCAGGAGTCTTTCAATGTGGTGAGTACAATGCAAAGGTAAAGGGGATTGTGCTAATTGCTTATTAATGCATAACAACCCCCCCCATTACTTAGTGGCTTAACACAACAAATATTTGCTTCCTCAGTTTCTGTTGGTCAAGAATTTGGGAGTGACTTGGCTGGGTATTCTGGTTATTTGTTTGTTTGTTTTGGTACCAGGAATCGAACTCAGGACCTTGTACTTGCGAGGCAGGTACAGTGCCACTAAGCTATATCCCCAGCCCTTTGGCTGGGTATTCTGACAATCGCCAGTGAGGTTGCAGCTAATTGGAGCTGTAGTTACCAGAAGACTTGACTGGGCCAGAGGATCCACTCCCAAAATGGTTCACTCAGAAGACAGTGGGCAGGATCCCACGATTTACCACTTATTTTTGGCAGAAGGCCCCAGTTCTTCTGCATAAGAACTATCTACAGGATTTCTAAGTGACCTTATGATATAGTAGCTGGTTGTCCCAAAATCAAGTGATGTAAGAAAAATAAAGGCAGAAAACACAATGTCTTTTGTAACCTAGCCTGAAAAGGCATACATAATCACTTCCATAATACTCCACTAGATACACAGGAAAATCCCATCCAATACCAGGAGGGAGTAGGTTAGGGTATATGAACCTGAGTGAAGGTTTTCAGGTGCTGCCTTAGAGGCTCATTACCACGTGTTCATGGATAGTCAGGTACCCAGCAACAAGACCCTATGGTAGTCAGAGGCAGCAGCCATGGGAACACCAGGCCAGATTCCTCCTCCAGCCCAGCCTCTTCAGGAACTCTTCAGCTTCTGCTTATTTTCCAACCTTGCTCCTGCAATAGCACATTCTACTGGCTCCCGTGTCTTATTTTGCTAACAACCCTAAGGCTAGTCTCTGCTGTGTGAGATCAAGAACCTTATCAAGAGATGATGCTGGTGAATTCCTCTGATGAGAGTAAGAGAGAAGAACTGAGGGTGGAGGCTCAGGGGGAGTGAAGTTGAGGAAAGGATGCCGTGAGGGACATGGTTTAGAGCATCCAAGAGAAAAAATATAAAAATTGTTGAGCTTCTCTGAGAACCAACAGGGATTTATGAAGACACAATTGAGAGATCAATGCAGAACATGCTGTTCCTTTTTTTTCTTATTTCTTTTTTCTCTTTTTAATCCCTTTCCTATTAGAATCGGGCCCATTGGATCACTGAAGGAAGTGCAGACGACGGAGCCCAGACTAACTCAGACACTTACGAGATTTCTTAGTTTTAATTTCCTTCTTTTTAACCTAACTGAGTAGATCATAATCCTGATATTTCTCTGTGCAAGGTTCTGCTCTTATTTTATATTTTTTTTTCATTTTTTTCATTCACGTATCCATCTCCCCATCCTCTCAACCACAGCCTATCATTCTAATAGTTCAATATACACTTTGAACATATTATCACAAATGAAGGTTGTCCTTTACTGGAATAACCGAGCACAAGGGGATCTGTGGGCTTCACTCCATGATGTTGTCCTGGGTTGTGCTCCCAAACGCCTTCACAAGTCTGTAGTCCCTCAAACAACACACTAGGTTGAACCACTAAAGATTCCTGGCATGCTGACATCGCAGGATCAGGTTCTGAGTATCTCCAGCCTTTGTGGAAAGCATATTTTCCTTAAGCTATATGTTAACATTGTTTTCTCATTACAGCATTTCACAGTCTCTCCCAGCTCAGTGATCTTTCCTTTACTTTCACTAAGCAGCATGTCTGATGATAAGCCTAGGGATATGTCTTATTCTGTTCCTACTGCTATAACAAAACACCTAAGACTGAATAATTTATACAGAACAGAAATTTATTTCATCATGTTTCTGGAGGTTTGGAAGTTTAAGAAAAAAATGCCAGAAGATTTAGTATCTGATGAGGGCTCCTCTGATTTCAAAGATGGTAGAAAGTGGAAGAGCAGAGGAACCTCCCTGAGAATTCCTTCCAGCCCTTTTAGAAAGACACTAATCATTCATGAGAGCAGATCCTTAATGACCTTATCACTTCCCACAGGCCTTACCTCCTAACATCATCGCTGCAGCTTTCAAGGTATAAATTTTGGAGGGACACATACCTTCAGAGCAGAGTATTATCATGAAAGGAAGAGGAATAAATCTACTGATAGAATCTTTGCCTCCTATTCAGCCTTGGAAGTGCCATCTTCCTTTGTCCTTGCAGGCTTGCAGCATCTCCTGATGCACACTGGAGCTCTGGGAGGCTTTCTAATAGAGCTAACTTTCCCTCCACATCTAAACTGGCAGAATGTATTGCTGAAGTTTTCCTTTTTGTCCAACACTAATAAATCCAGTGACCACCCCAAAATTATATAAGCCCTATGTGTCAGCTGGGAAAAAGTAGAAGCAAAATGCTCCAAGGGTTGAAGGCATACAGGCCAGCTCTGGTTACTGTGTTAAATCAGTAAAGAAATGCAGTGTTACAGGAGTGTGTTATATCTGATACTGGAAAATACAGAGGAAGATGAATTATCCTAATACCACTGGATTGCAACCACTACCACCACATAAACAAAAAGCCCAAAATACCTTCTCGATTGTGGTTGGTGTCCCTTCAACAGACAATAAGCTAGCATTTAGATGAAACTTTCTAGTTTGCAGTATCACTTTACAAAATAATCTTATTAGTCTTATAAGGAATTAGGCCAACCATACCCCATGGCCACAATTTATGGTAGAAGAAACTAAAACTCAAAGAGTTGAAAAACTTGCATCAAATTTACTGTTGGTTGAGTTGTGGAGCTGAAAAAATGCAAACTGACCCTAAGCTGGGGTCAGGAAATGTGATTTATAAAGTGCATTTGTTTTAGTAAAATTCCACTGTTGTAAAATAATTTGGAGACCAAATGGAGTTTATTATAATGGAATCTGATCCAAGTATAACATCCATAGTTACAAGAAACATTTAAGCGTAACAATAAATTATATTTGATACTTCCAAATTTGGGCATGGTTCACTGGGGAGAGCAGGAAAAGAGGAGATGATATTTGTTTCTTAAGGAAAATCTACATTTCCCTCCTCATCTATTTGTTAGTCAACAGCCAAGGTAATTATATGAAGATTTTAAAGCAACTCTCTCTGTTTCTCCTGCATAGACAGCAAAAGAGAATGCTGCTGCCTAGTCCTGCTATGAACATCTTCAGCAACCCCTTCTGCCCCCCAAGGGTGCGGCCTCCCTGACTCACAGAGCACAGAGAGAAGAAAGGCTTCCAGGCCAGGCTGATCAGCAGAGAGAGGCTGATGCAGAGGGAAAATGGCATGTTTCTAGGATCCCAGGCAATAGACTGCCACAGAACAGCTGGAAAAAGTTTTGTTTGATTCTAGTGACAAAGAGACCACCTGCTCTGAAGATGCGCAGTGTTCTTTGTCAGAACTCCTCCCTGAGCCCCCAGGAGTCATTGCGGGCCTGATTCCTGCTGGCTGTGGTGCTATTCCACATGGCCCAACTGGGGCCTGAAGGTGATATCAGTCGGAGGAACTGTTGCTACGGAGCTCTGATTTATAACTTCTGAATCCTGACCACTCACTGCCCATCTCCTCACAGGATCCCTGTAGGAAAAGATTTGCTGAGGCACAAATAGTCATTCCTAAGTGTATTTCTTGGGCCTCCACAAGTGAACAAAGGATGAAAAAGAAGCTATACAGGAGGTGGTACAGATCCAAGAGTAAGTTTAAATTGGACATGGGGATCATGATTTCCTCCGTGCTGCCTCTTTGCTACTTAAACAGATTGCTGAGCAAGTGGATACTGGTTAATCCAGAAGGATGGGATTCCAGCAGGCAGCAGAAGTGTAGGGGTCCCGAAAGCTGCCGGCCACTGTACTGTCAATCTGCTTTCATGACTCAGCTTGACTTGCAAGGATAAAGGAGGTTCCATTCATCAAGCCTTCAGTTGTTTTTTTTTTCATCAGGGATGTTTTCAGTGTCAATCTTTTTCATCTGCCATATTCTCATCGGACATCTTCACTTGGATGAGATTATATATAGACTTTATGTTGTAATAGATAATCTTCACTTGGCTAAAGAGTGGTTATTAAGTTACTAAGTCAGCAGAGGCTCATCTGAGGACATCAAGAATTGTCCACTAGAGACTTAATATAGTTCATTAAATCCTGGAATCCAGATAAAGCATTAGTGCCATACACCTATAACCCCAGCTACTCAGGAGGCTGAGGCAAGAGGACCACAAGTTTGAGGCCAGCCTGAGCAGCTTAAGGAGAACTTTTCTCCAAATTAAAAATAATAATAATAAAGAGGGCAGAGGATGGCACAGTGGCAGAATGCTTGCCTAGTATATGCCAGACTCTGGGTTTAATTCGCAGTACACACACAGTAACAAAAAAATAATCTTGGCACCCTTTCGTGCTTTTTATGCCCTTTGCCCATGCCTATGCTCACCCTCACAGAGAGCCCCAGGGTGTTGACGATAGTTTGGATTCAGTGGCAGTGCTGTGAAGTCAAGCTCATGGAAAAGCGAGAAGGTCTCCTTGTACTTGGTACAATGGTCAGCTTTTCCTCATTGGTTTCTCTTTTCTGCTAGACTGGAAGTTCCACTAGCGGGGGGCCTGTTTCTCTTGTTTCCACTGCAGCCACAGTGCCAAGCACAAGGAGAGCCACACTGCACATGGAGGCAAAAGGAGAAACTAATATCAATTCGATGTCTATTGAAATTTGGGAGATTCTGCTTTTCAAGCATTTTTGCACTGATATTTAGCTTCTAAAAACTGTATTAAAATACAATTACAATTACAATTACCACTACCTTGGTTACTGAGGCTTTTTGATGTCCCTTATTTTTTGTGCCTCACTTGCCCAGACTAGCAGTTATAGGTTCTGCCCGTGTTGTTAAGAAAGAAGAGAAGATGAAGCAAGTCACTTAGTAGGGACAGCGTGATTCTGCTCACTGTGAAGGGCAGAAGAATGACAGATGGTCCTTTCCAATAGAATTGAATAGAATAAATCTGAGGGAAATCGAGGCAAGCGTTGAATCCTTGAAAACCAAACAGGGACACCATCTTTTTCATTTTCCTGTTCCTTTAGCTTGGGTAGGGTGCATATCCCTCTTGCTTGAGTGGCCTCAGACATCATCCAGGCCCAATACAAATATCACATCATTTCTGCCCCAGCCTTGGCTCCAGGGAATCACAGAAATAGCAGAGCCCTGGATGCTATAGGTCTTTGTTTCCCATTTTGCAAAACCTTGAAACACACATAGTAGGGTTGTACTTCTGAAACTTGGGTATTACTCAGTGGCAGAGATTCACTGGAAATGTTTAAGGATTGTTCCACTTCTAAGTAACAGGGAAGCTCAACTCATCCTCCTAGGACCTCGCTGCTGTCTGTTAACCGCAGCTTCCCCATAGGTCCTGTCTACATTCTCTCAGTCCCTGCTTCCTGCTCCTTTCTGTCTTACCTTTCCCCCTACCCCCTTCCTGTCCTTGGCATAGCCTTGCAACCAGAATGAGATGTGATAAACACACGACAGGTTTACTGCCCCTATTCCCCTGAAGAGTCAAAAGTCCTGTAAACTTATGTCTGGGTGATAAGCTACCTGATCAGGACAAAGTGAGGATCCTATCTTCCTGGTACTGAGCAGGGCTTGTCCACCAGTGGAGGTGATGGGAAGGAGAATGCTTCTCCGCTATCATTGCAGGGAGCCAGCCCTGAACTTCCCTGGCACCAGAGTCTCAGACATAATGCATAGCAGCCTGGGAAACTGGTACCAGTCAGTCCCTCAGCAACTGGGAGATGGGGGCTGCTTGAGGCCTAGCAGCTTTCTGAGGAGTCCAGGCCCAACTGTCTCTCCTTCTTCAGAGCCACCAGTTCCTTGAGCACTCCAGGGTTTGCAGTTGTTACCAGTGGAACTTCACCTGAGCCATGCTGGCCAAAGGGTCTTCTGGTCAGAGTAAGGTCTTCTCCCACCTGGAATGAGTTGAGAATTAAAGCTACTGGGTCCTTGAAGTTCATGGTGTGTGGGAGCTAAAGTGAAGAGACATGCTGGTGCCTTAGACCTGGAGTCAGAATTAGTTTTATTCTTTGAAAGTTAGCTTTGTTGCCCTATAAGCGGTAACAGTGTCGCCTACTCTGAATGAGCTGTTGTGAGGTTAAATGTGCTTGATGTCGCTAAATTGCACATGATGGGAACTTTGTGAGTGCTACACACACACACACACACACACACACACACTACAGCCATGCCTTCAAGGACACTGGTAGAAATAATCATGTCACAGGGGCCTGTGTCATCTGGAATCTTTCACCCTAAACCCAACCCAAGATCAGATGTCCAAGGACTTCCTTTTCATCCCTTCTACTGGAGGTGCCCAAGGACATGGGCACTGTGACCTTAGCTTGTGGGCAGTCTTTGGGCACTGCCTACTTAACTCTCCTTCCTGTCCCTGGGCGGAGCCCTTCAGGTGGCTACATTTCAGAGCTAGAATTCAGACTTCTCTGATTTCGAACACTTTACCTTTGACAGGCTTTCCACGAGCTGGATGAAAACATGCTCAGTGGCCAAAGCAAGATAAGGAGAGAAATATTTAACTTTCTTTTCTTCCCCTCCAGTCATTACCAAGAGACAATTGATCCCCCCCCCCAAATTCTTTGTCTCTGGGGATTCTGCCACCTGCTAGATCTAGGGAGACAAAAGTGAGGAAAAGACTCGGGGATGCTGGGCCACTCAGAGTGCAGAAGGAGGCTGAGCTTTACATGGTAGGGATCAGGTCACAAGACTGAAAAAGAGACAAGGATAAAGGTTTCCAGGGGAGAGATGGCACGGAGTTGTGGGTTACACAGCATTTTAAAGGTCATCTCTCTGTCTTCTCGCCTGATGTAAAAACCTTTGTCACTCCTCATTCCTTCAATAAGCAACTGTTGCTTATCTATCCTCCGCTTACATAGCGTTCGTGATAGAAGATTCGTCACTGCCCATAGCCTTGCCATGGGGAGAGAGAACTTTGGCTTGTTTAGCTTTTTAGGAGTTCGCCAATAGTCTAAACCCCATTACATCAAGGTTCGTGCGTATTTTGGAAGGGCAGCTATGCTCTCCACTTTACCAACAATGCTTCGTATGTATTTTGCTACATTCTCCATCTCTTATGCACAACATATAGCTGTCACCCAATAAATATCTATTGTGTAAAGAATGGTCACATGGAGGAGAGGAAGAAACACTGGGCGATTGGGTGGACTACGCTAATGGCAGAGGAGAATGAAATCGTACAGCTGGGTTGCTGGGAACGTGACCTGAGGAATGAACACAGACGAAAACTTGGAAAAATGTCAATAGTTTTCTTAAAACTTCATGCAAAATTTGCATCAAAATATATTCTTATTCAATTTTTATTATAAAATGATGTTTGGACTTATGCACCAGGAAGTACAATTTGTGCACACCCTGTGGTTTTGCCCCAGGTACACTGCCTCATGCTCCTGGCAATGCTGACGGCCTGGCCTGGGAGCCTGCTGCTGCACCATTTCCCAATCCCACCCCTGCAGCCTGTTGTCTAAATCCCACTCCATCAGCATCCTGCCCCTTGTCCTAGTTCAGCGCACTCAGGCCTCACTGATGCACCCAGGCAAAGCCCCTCGAGTGGCAGCAGAATGTAGCACTCCTCTTGCTATGTTTTTCTTTCATACAACCCTGGGTGAGGTCATGAATAATGGCCCTTTCTGGAGAGGGACTGATAATCTGTCTTCCCTGGAGCTATTACCAGCCTGGTCTGCCAAATGGACAAGTGTTAAGAGGAGAAAATGGGGCAGTGGCCAGGGTGGGGAGGGAGTTCACAATAATGGAGTTGAGAGCCACAGAGAGGTCCTGTCCTGGCAGCCAGACTGTGAATCATGGCAAGCCTGCAGATCTGCGATTCATAGCCTTCCTGCCTTCCCTCAGCAGCTGTTCCACCTGCTGCCACAGTACAGTCTGCATTTGGGCGCCTTGGCTCTCACCGCTGTAGAGGTCTTGCCCACCCTAAGGATATGGTGGACCCTGCTGCCCACCTGCCCAACTGCATAGAGCAATGTGAAAAGCACATTGTCAAATTACCACACCTGACAATCAGCAGCCATTGTTGAACTTACTAGGAGCCAAACAGAATGCTAGTGTCTGAAAGACATCCACGGAAGCAGGGTGTAGCCGCTACCATCAATGCGACCCGTTCACAGCCAGAAACATCCACATCCCCAGCTCTGAGCAAGGCCGCCCTCCCTCAGAATCATTCCCCAGTAAGAACTGAAATGAGCTATCAGGAGTCAGAGCACCAGAGTCTGCAGAGCACATTTGTATTCATTATTTTATTTAATCCTTAGAATCAGCTTGTGAATTCTTGAAATGGAAACCAAAGTAAGAGATTTTTTCCAAGGCCACAAAGTTAGAGAAGAGAGAGGCCTCCATTAAAGCCCAGAATTTTCTGAGAATGTTTTCTTTCTTCTTTGTCTTTTCTCTATACCATGTCTGTGGGAGAGGAGATCAACTTCAGCATGGTGGGAGGGAAGGACTGTGGGACTGGGGTCAGCTGGCTGGGTGTCGCCATGATGGCTCTGAGCACGTGCATGACAGTCTAAGGGCACAGGGTCCTTGGAAGCCACTGAGAAGGGAGGAGAGCTCTCAGCTATGTCTGGACATGTTTGTTCATGTCTTCCTGGGGCTGAGCCTGCTAGGGATGAAATTCCCAGAGGTGCATGAGGGCCTGAGCACTTGGGTAATACTGACATAAAGTTAATTAGGTAGTATTTGTTTGATTTGTTTGTTGAACTCTCCCAAAGCAGTGACACGGACTGAGTTTCCCTGTGCACAGGACTGGGTGTCCTTGGAATTCTGTCATCTAGGCATTTGCCATGCATCTTCCATATGTTTATTTGTTTCATTAGGAAGGGCTCAAGTGCACTTTTTCACTTTGCAGTACTCCATTGTGACTGCTGGTTGGAAGGTAGGTGAGGTTGGTGCCCCCAGAACTCAACTCCCTTCTGGTGGGGTAACTGACTGACTGAATGTCCTGTTTGCCTCAGGAAAGAGCAGATGGCCTTTCTTAGATATGCTCTTCTTCCCACGTCACAGATGCAACTCATATTTACCATCAGTTAAACCTCTTTTATGGGTCTTTGATCCAAGTTGTTGGTCTCTCTTTTGGTTTGGTTTTCAGGCCCACTTGCTACAAAATTGCTACCCTCCTGAGGACAAAGAAGGTGCCCCGTGGTGACCTCTCAGTGTGTGTGTATGTGTGTGTGTGTGCGCGTGTGCATGTGTGTGTGTGTGTGTGTGAGAGAGAGAGAGAGAGAGAGGGAGGGAGAGAGAGACAGAAAGACAGAGAGACAGAAACAGAGAGAATGAGAGAGAGACAGATAGACAGACTGAGGCTACAGTATGAGGGTCTCTTCTGAGAACCTTGAAATCCCCAAGATACATAACTTCCTATGAGATTCTTTATATTGCAAAGATGGAAAGACAACTGCACGCAGATACACATACGCGCGTGCGGGCACATGTGCGCACACACATACACACACACATACACACACACACACGTCATACAACCTGAACAAAGAGTACACAGCTATCCCTGCAGGACCAAGGCTGGGTGTGATGTTGATTCTAAACTCCCAACAGCACTTTCTTTTCCCCAGCCTATCTCTCCTGAAGAAGACCTGAATCCTGTTTCCTTGACAACCGGTCTCCTTCTCTCCCAGTATTTTTTAATGCTGTGGTGATAAGGTGTAGTTAAACCCAGCAGCCATGTTCCCATGGTGATAGAAGACCCCCAGTAAGTTGCCATGGGAACAAGAGATGGCTTTGAAAGAGGATAAAAGTAAGTCGGCTTTGTGAGGAATGACAGCAAAGTTAGAAGTCAGAGAGGCTAGAGAATATGGCTGGAGAGGGCATTAGGTCATAGTTAACGGTCCAGCCCATCTTACGTGCTGCTGGCCACAGGTTATGGGGAAAAGGAAGGGAGACATGACACTAAGATGTCTGCTCTGTTTCAGAGAAGGCTAAGGAAAGTAATGCAAATGCTGAAATGCAAAGAGCAGTTCTCTCCCTTTGCTAATATTTGCTGTCCAATCCTTTGTCTCAATTTTTCTGAAAGGTGTTAAGGAAGAGGCACCAAGGGCGCAGATGAATGTGAGGGCCAGAATGGTGAGGGTGTTTGTCCTCCTCAGCGGCTCTGTGTTCTGAAAGAAATTACTTCTGCATTCTTAGTTCTGGTGCCCCTAGAGCCAAGAAGCGTTATCCCTATTCCTCCCCTCTCCAGTGTTTTATTAGTATTTCCAAACATACAGCAGGGCTGGAAGAATTTTCAGTTAACACATGCATACTCACCATCCAGGTTCTAACATTAATTTGTTACCATATATCTGCTCTGTACCTACATATACCACTGTGCAGCACTCATAACTAATTTGTAAATAGATTAGGAATCAAACCAAGTAAGTTTCTTGTGGAGCACATTTCCTTTCCAATATACCACATTTAGTGTGACCAACCCTCCTACTTTTCCTGGAAGTAGGAGGATCCCTAGAATTTCAGTCTTCTGATTCTTACCTTGGTACAGCCTGGAGGAGTTCTTCACCCTAATTTCTCAATAGTAGGCTTAGGGGACATTTAGGATGCGATTTAAAGTGGAAGGAGCCCAGAATAAGCAAGCATGCGGCAACTCCCTCTCAAACAATTCTAAGTTCAGAAAGAGATAAAACCAAGTGTTGAGAAGGATATGGACCTACCACAGCTCGCAGACATTGCTGGGCCATGATTTGAAAATGCAAAGCTAATCGTGAACATTCCCATGGCTCAGTAACTCCACGCTAGGTGCTCCCCAGAGAAATGAGAATGCAGCTTCACCAAAGCGCACAAAATGTGAAAGGATCCAATAGTTAAAACCTAAAACAACACAGAACTGTTTATTAACTGGAGAAGAAATTCTCTAGATTTGTATAATGAAGTGCTGCAAAGCATTAAAGATAAAAATCTTAGTCGCACGTGCAACAGCATAGAAGAATCTTAAAAGCATAATGTTGAGTGACAAAACCCAGGTGCAAAACAGCCCGTGTTGTATGATCCCATCCAAGTGAAAGCCTAGAAAAGACAAATCTCATCTACAGAGATAAATGCAAGAAAAGGGATGATGCCTGGGTGAGTAGGAGGTGGTGTTCACTTAAAAGGGACAGCGGAGACCCCAATGGGTACTGGGCATGTGGTTCAACTTGACCTGTCGGTTGATTCACATTGAAACATTCCCTGAGCCCTACACATAAGATGAATATTCAGTTTACTCTATGTGGGTCGTGTCTGAACTCAGATGTTAAAAGGCAGATATTAGAAGTCCAACGACAAACATAAAATATAAGAGAGCAGTAACTTCTGGAGCTGAGTAAGGAAACTACAATGTCATTACCAGTCAGCTCGATAGGAGCTGAGAACCCTGTAGGGTGTCACCAAATTACTCTTTTACTCTGGAAATTCCATGCATGGAATCTGTCAGGACCAGGAATTTCTCATCACCCCGCCAAGGCCGAAAAAGTAACTCGCCATGGAAAAATGCCTGTGTTTTACAAGTTGAAAAGTCATCCGTCCCTAAACAGGAAGGAAGAAAAGGTTTCCTCTCCTGTCTAAATTGAAAAGATTATTGGGAAAATGACTGAGGAATTATCCATGGGGAAGCTTCTAGGAAATTAAAACCTAGAAATAAAGACAAGGTTGTTTCTGTCTTTCCCATAAATGTGAAAGTAATCCAGTCAGGGACATTTCCATTGCCCTGGAAGAGAAGTGGTGTCTGTGGGGGACAGGCACAAATGACCTCGGATCGCAGTTTGAGTCACCTCCAACATTGCACATGTCTAGAGCCAGCCCAGTGGAGGTGGGAGGGCAGGAGCCACATCTGTGCCTTCTACGTACGCCTGCCAAGCTTTCCAGGTGCCCTAAAATTCAGGAACAGCTATTGGGGTGCTGGGCTGTGACAGATTTCCTCGCTGGTATTCTGCTCCTCAGACATAAACAGAGTGCCAAATCCATTCTGCTTTTGGAAGCTCCCGGGTCCTACAGCAATCACCCCCTAGAGACAAAGGTTCTCCTGTTCCACAGAGAACCAGGAGTCAGGGCCGGAGCAGGGTCAGGCAACGCCCACAGCCCTCTTCCGGGCCTCCCCCGCAGGCTGATACCTCGGCTGCATCGTCCCACTTTTCATTTCGTCTGGATTAATTTTGCATTACCTCGTGATTCATGTTTCCTGTCTGGGATCCAAAGCACATAACTGGAGGATTCCTCTAGAGAGGAATGCCGATTAATACCTTTAACATGCCTGCTTCTGACAGTGAGAGCAGGAAAAATATATATTTCCATGTTATGTCTATATCCATCCATATATTTTTAACATGTCATGGTGCCACTTTGTACAAGATTGTCGTTTTAAGTGGAGGTTTGGCCTCGTTCCAGGGCCTGATGCATCAGGGTCAGATGGTCTCTCAGGCAGCTGCAATTCTGGTGCTGAGCTCTCCTAACCCCCGAAGTTGGCCTGGGGAGGATTCACAACATTGCAGAGAGTCTTTTGAGTCACTCAAAAGACTCAAAAGAAAGGGCACCTTTCTTTGATTGTCCTTTCACTCTCTTTCCTGGAGGCACAAAGAACCAAACCCTTGCTTGGGCTGAGCTCTTGCTGTAGGATAGATACAAGATACACTTGTGCAAAATCCCCCAACCAAAGATCCCTGGGATGCTGTCAACAGGAGTCAAAACACAAAGAGAAATATAACCCTGAGCATTTGTGTACCTAGAGATCATTGAAGATTGAAGTCCAGGTGTTTACTGACCCCCAAAGCCTGCAAGTGTGTTGAACCTCACACAGGTAATCTATTGCCCTTTTGCCTATAGGAAAAAAACTCCCCATGAAATCAACGTGAGAAGAGGGGCATCCTCCAAGATCTTTGGAACCAAAGGAACTTTGCCCAGACTACAGAACACCTGACCTTTAAGCCAGAGGCTAAAGAATCTAATCAGAAGTCGGCTTTAAATTCTTCTGTGAAGAGCCATCAGCCACACTATCTTCTATGTGAATTTTGGGAACAAGATCCAGCTCCAGCTTTTCCCTTCTCCTTCCCAGAAGGCCTGTTCCTCTCCCACGAGAGCTCCTGGGAAACTGTCCCTTGCCTCTGAGATATTACCTATGCCAGAGAGTCCTCCCTCCAAATGCCTTGGAAAGAAAATGAAAAAAAAATTCTTATTAAATATGTATATTGTTGCTGTTCCTTTTGGTGGGATACAGTAATTCCTAACAATCCACAGCTGCAGAAAACCAACCGAGTAAATGATGGGAAGATATAAATATATGGAATTACTATATCTTGAACCCAGTTTTCCTGCTGCAGTCCCAAAGAGCCAGATTTAAGTTTTAAAAGAGCCTTCAGGGAACAAGGCTGCTCTTAAATGCACAGCAAATGGAAGAAAGTTTTGGTTCACAGTTAGCAGTGTTCCCTTGTTGGTGGAAGTAAATGAATGTGCATGTGCTGATGCATACATGTGTATGTATGCATGTGAACATGTGTGTACCTGTGCATATTGGTTGTCAAGAAGAAGATAGGAGAGCTTATGAAGATGAGCACCAACCTCTAAAATTTCTGATTTCCATGCCCCCGGTATGGGACATTTACTTACATGAGAAGGCAAGGAGGGAAATTAAGCAATGATTTTCAAATCCCTCAAGAGCTATTATGCAGCAAATATCATCCAGCTGTTCCCCACCCCCTGCCCCAGTTTCCCATCTGTTGCCTATTTGAGGTGCTGCTTATAGGACAAGACCACTCACCACCTTTTTAGTTGGCAAACTCTGGGTGTTTTGGCTCTGCCGGACTGTCCCCTTGGAGATGGAGTTGGCAAGACTTGGCCTTTCCAAGTAGACTGTAACTCAAGTCCATGCCATCTGGGTGGTAAGCTCTGCTTGGCAAGGAAGCAGATCCAAGGCCAGTATGAGCAGTGCATTGGCACTACCAGGGCACAGTGCCATGCTGCTGATTGCCAGATACCAGAATCACTCTCTCTGGATCCCATGAGGGGAGTTAAGAAAAGATCAAGACTGGAGTTTTGGAAAACCTCCCAGCAGACATCTGGCCTCTGGGCATGGAAACCAAATCAAATCTTGAGCTGGAAGAATATGGTGCATGCATATGTAATTCATTCATCCATTCAACAGACATTTACAGAGCTCTGTGAGGGGCAGGTTGTCCATTCCAACTTCCCAGCGTTGGTGTGGCCTGTGTTTGTTTGTTCTGTGCTCACTCTAAAATAGAGTAACATGGTCTTAAAGAAAATGAGTAATTTCCTCTTTTGCTGAATATGAAAGAGCTACACTCCTGCCACTATTTCTCAACTCGTGTGACAGGCTCTCCACTGTCAGATTTGCCTTCAGTTTCACTGGGCCAACTGATCTTCAAGTGCAGGCTCTGCCTCCAGAAAGGGAGGTCCTGAGGGGCTTCATGTGTAGGTGAACGTGGCTCAGAAGGTGGGCGGGATTGAGGATAAATCTTCCATCTTTCCTCATCCCAAGCTATCTCTGCCTAACTCACACATACCTGGCCACCAACCATTCTAAATTCTGATGCTGTGTCTGATGGCTTAAATGATCAGTAGACTTGGGTACCGAAGAGTTGGTCTATGCTTATTTTCATAATAATATTGCTCCTGTGACTCTCATTCTACTTCCTTGGGCACCTCTATTTATCCATCCTAATGTGATCATATTCTCCAGATCTCACAGAGAACAAAGGGATCTGGCTCCATTTTGCCATCCTTTCTCTGAACTTTGACCATAAATTCCAGAGGGAGGAGAAGACGGGTTCTTCTTCTAATTTGATTATTACATGCTCCTCTTTTGATTACAGATGTTTGTTAACCTAAGTTGTCCCTGATGAGTTTCTTAAGAGCTCTTGGTTTATTTCCAAATGCTAGCACAATTCTGTTCATGTGGAGAGGGGTCCTTGATACAGATTTGTCAAATGAGTGGATGAACAAATGGATTTCAGAATAATAGGAGATCCTCTCCCAGTTCTTTCATGTGAAAGAAGTTTAGAAACCAGCATTGGGCAAAGAAATCACAAGCTCCCCTTCCATTCTCCTGGGATGACTAAGTAACTTTCCTTCTGTGTTTTTGTTTTTGTTTTCTGAGACAGGGTCTCGCTGTGCAGTTCAGGCTGGTCTTTAACTCACTTTGTAGCCCACGCTGGCCTCAAACTCACAGCAATCCTCCTGCCTCAGCCCCCCAAGGGCTGGGATTACAAGCATGCACCACCACACCCTGCTATAACTCTCATTTCATATTCTGAGTCCTTCTTAAGGAAAAAGGAAAAGCAGATACATTTGAGCTTTATTTACAAAGCTGCTTTAGGCCATTCTGTGAACAACTCCCAATATAGGGCTTCTGTACAGGGAACAGGAAGACCAATTAGATGTCCATGGATTCACCTCTTCAATGCCACCACAGGGAAAAATGACAGGTAGCTCTGTCCATGTTCCTTAAACCAGTGCCTCTGCACCTAATCACATGCTCTATTCATTGACCATATATCAGACTCAACCTATCCCCAACCTATAAGGTGAAGCACTCAGATCATGTTCCTCGGTTGCTGTATTTCCTTCCTGTTTGCCCAGCCCCCACCTTGGTTGTCAGAGGTCTCAGAATCCCTGAAACCCCTACAGCATGCGTAACATTATAGCACCAGTCTAAGGCAAACGGCCCCAGGCCAAATGACTTTGCCTGCAAGATCATCAGCTCCCTTCCATTGGTCACCTCACTGGCTCTCCGTTTCTCTTATTCCCCATTCATACTTCTCAGCCCCACCTCTCACGACGATGGCAATGCTAATGAAAATGCAATCAGTGCTTACCATGTGCCAAACATGGTGCTGAGAGCTTCACAAATATTACTGCACATCACAAGTGCTTCATGCAATGGGAGCAATTATGATTCCCATTCTGTGGCTGAATGACAAGTAACTCACTCAAATCACACATACAGTGACTATAAGAATTAACATATATATAGACTGGTACAACCACTGTGGAAATCAGTGTGGAGGTTCCTCAAAAAACTAGGATTAGAGGTCCCATTTGACACAGCCATTCCCCTTCTGGATATCTTTCCAGAAGAATTAAAGACATCATACCACAGCGATATATGTGCACCCATGTTTATAGCAGCACAATTTGTAATAGCTAAATCTTGGCTACAACCCAAATGCCCATCAACAGAGGAATGGATAAAAAGATATGGTATTTTTATACAATGGAGTGTTACTCAGTTATAAAAAAAGATAAACTCGAGGCTTTTGTAGGTAAATGGATGCAACTAGAGGCAATCTCTTAAGTGAAATAAATCAGATTTCCATGTGTAAACACTGTCATAAGCAAAATAAATCAAACGCATATGTGTAAACATAGTATTGTCTCCCTGGTATAAGAAACTGAAAGAGTAAATAAGATTCAAAAGGTACAATAGATATTGCAAAAGGGAAAAGGTAAGAACAATTGGAATGAGGGAAAGGAGAAAAGAAAGGAGAAAAAAATATACATATATATATATATAAGATAGCTAAGATAATTGTACTCCTAATTCCTATTAATTCATTGAAAGGAACAGTTAGTGCTTATATTGTTTCATCAATTTTGCATGCCCATACCTGGTAATATGAGCAACTACTCTGAAGACAACAATATGCAATATAATAACCATACTTTATATGTTGTCATCTTGTTTTGAAATTCTGTATCTTTTTAAATTTTTTTATTCTCTTTTTTTAACAAAAAGAATCAACACTGGACCCCAGGACCTCCTGACCATACTGCTCACTCTTAACCATAACTCTGCTCTTCCAGTGTCCTCTGATACTGGAGACATTCTTGGGAATTCCACCCTGCTATCATCTAAGAAATGTTACTTCACAAAACCTCAGAGTCTTCGTCACTGCTTTTATCTAATTTCAGACTCCCCAGCCTGGGTCTGGGCTCAACCAGGCCTTCTCTGCATTGCTAACTGTATGACAGATAACAGTGCTGGGCAAACAGAAAGTGTCCCCCAAACTAGCTGTAGGTTTTCTACCCCAAGCAGATAGGCCCTCTACACCTCTTGTCCTCGTGCTGGGATCACTGCTTTCTGTCTCAAAGAGTGATTCTTGGCATTCTTAATGAGTCTACCCCTTTTTCCTGGTTGCCTGTCACCTACCACTCTGCTTGGCTCCACTGTGTGCAAGCCCAGCATGTGCTTCCCACCCTCCTCGCTACCTAATACCTATGGACTCCCAGGAGAACATCTGGAAGAATTATGTCAGTGGTTTCCCTCTGTCGGGCATGTCCATGGTCAACCCACATTGCTGTCCCTTTGCATGGTTTAATTCAGCAGCCACTGCTGTAGGGAGAGCGAAGGATCTTGGAAAGCACTTCCTCTGTCAGCCAGAGCTTAGTCAAAGACTGTACATCTCCAGCTTTATCTCCTCCTTTACCCTCTCCTAACAGTACACACCCTAGAATGCAGAATCAGAAAAGCAGTCCCTTCAACCAAGGGTACAGTTGTGCCCCCGTCTTCTGATGGGGTGCGCACAGCACCCGGAGGCTACCACTGCCACTGCTGTTCCGGGGTACTCTTTCGTCTGCTTTAGCATTTTGCTTTCCCAAACCTCTTAATCCTTCATAATTGAAGATATTTTATGCTGATGAGCAGTGGTGTTAATCATGCCTCTGGGCCATGCCTAAAGGGGCATTTTATTTCACTCTTTCTTGGGCTTTATGCCAACTTGCAGTTTTTACCACCTCAGGGGAGTAGGCTCTCTCTACGAGTGTAAGATGGGAGCTAAAGGTGAAGGAAAGCTTCCTATCAGCCTTTGGGGACCCTGTCAATAAGTGCTGAAGGGAATTACTTCTAAAAGACATTTTTAAGAATGGAGATAGTCCTTTCCTTTTCTTTCCGTGTCAAACAGCTGGCTGAGTGCTTCATCCTGGAGCCTTGGGAAGCAATCAGGTGATGAAAGAATCCTTCCCCAAAGCTGGGGAACCAGACTGCCCCCCATCTTAGTTGGTGTCTTGATGTCCTCAAGCGGGAGGTGGAAGAAAAGGAATGAATGGGAAAAATTTACAACCCAATCGGAATTCATAAGAAGTACACACCAAGTCAGCTGGAATGCCCCTGAAGATTAAGGATGGAGACTCAAAGACTGTCTACAAAGTTTCCACGGATGCAGCCCCTCTGAGGACTTTCCTCACAGCCGTACCACTCTGCCAGGAGCATTGTTTCCCTCAACTTCAAAGCAGGGATTTTGTTAAATTAAAAATGCATAAAGCCCCAACCTTGTTTTCTTTCAATTTTAGTGCTCACAGAACTAGAAAGGATTGATATGCCGGTAAAAGCAGACAGGAAGGGAAAGAATTTATGACCTCAGAAGTGCAGAGGCAAAGCAATAGAAAGAAGTATTTAAGTCTTCCTATTAAAGAACTCATATTAAAAAGTAATAGAAGCTGGGTGGCAGAGGTCTTTCTTATTTCACCTGTGATGCCAACAATCAGCAATTTATCCTGGCTGGAGAATAGAAAATAAGCACCTATCCCATGAATGAGCCAACACTCAGCACAACCTGTCAGCTAGAAGCCAATCATAGCCTGGCACACTTGGATAGAGGATTCGAGGACTCGAGTGGAAGACAGCAGCTAACCTTCTGAGGTTGGCAACACAGGGAAGGTTGATTTTCTCGGCCCTTAAAGCACCCAAACTCCAAATTACCTGAAGCAAAGAAGCTGGAAGTTTAGCAGACAATCTAAGAAAACTGGGATTTTTGTTTTTTCTAAATGACAGCACCCTGGAAAGGCTCGGAAGTGATAGCAGGGTTACCTCCCTTCCCTGTGAGTTCACACCCTTCCTTACCACGTACCTGGAGAGTAGATGTGAGCAGGGACATTCTGAGCCACTGTCCAAACTGCAAAGCCACACCTCTCCTTAGCTCTTTCCCTCTTATCCAGAAAGAATGAAACAGAGACACAGGCTTCCTTAGGTTTAGTTAAAAACAGAAAAGCAATGTCAAAAATTCCTTGCATCTGAGAAATGCGCCCCTTTAGCATTACCTCATATCTCCCTTTGTACACAGTTAAGTTCTTCAATATTTTGGTGCAATGACTGAGTTTATAGCTGCTCCATCTCCTCCTATCCTTACCAAGGGAGTGGCAGTAGGGATTAAGAGAGAATCTCAAGAATTTGAATTTCTAAGAGTCGGGCTATTGGATGTACAAAGGAGAAATAATCGCTTGATAGCTGACATGGGTACTGGTTCCCACAACTGTAATAGAGAATGACTGTTAAAGGCTAAGGGAGGAAATGATGGGTTTAAGTTTGTACAAAATGAGTTGAGGTAGCGTGAGGACTTCTAGTAAGTTAGTGGTTGCATGTAAGAAACAGAGACAGAGATTTGGAAGTCATCAGGCATAAGCTTTCATTACCTTTCAGTTGTGTGGCGTAAGCTTCCTAATTCATCTCCCTCCTTCCAGGCATGTACTTCTGACCACCCCACATTCTAAATCACAAGACTCATCATGCCCCTGACCTGCTAAGGCTCTATACCACTTTTCATTGACTTCTAGTGAAGTTCTAAATAAACTAGGACTTTTGAGATCCAGCCTCTGATGCAGAGCCAAACTAATCTTCTAACCAGTCCCCAGCTGCTTCCAGTTCACCAAATATGAAATCTCCTTTCCTGCATTTTTCCTAGCACATCCCTATTCACGCTTTAAAACGCAACTCCAACACCACCTCATTAGCAAAGACCTCTGCTCTCTGAGGCAGCCATTGTTTCCGCCTCTGTGGTTCCATTGTAAGTTGTTTTTACATCTGATAGCACTTAGGGCACTGGTTGCATAACGTGTACAAACGCACTCTGTTAGACAGTGGGTCCTCCGTGGGTGATGATTTGATGACTTGGGGTATATCTCACTCCTCCTCCCCAAATCCAGCAGAGTGTCTAGCACATCACAACTCCACTAGTAGTGTTGTTGGCTGAGTGAATAAACCTGAGCCAGCTTTTTGAGACTTGATTGCATGGTTCTTCCTCCTTAGTTTATTTGTGGGGTGGGGAGTAATCACAAGAAACTTTGAGGATAAAACAATCCCTAAAAGTTCTGGGAGGGAGAAAAAGAGAAAATTCTATGCTCTGATTTCCTCTTTTCTGCTTTCTTATACACAAGTAAAACTCTAGGTTAGGTCAGATCCCAAGAGCGTGTACTCTTCCTCCCACCACCATCAGAAATAAGAAAATGAAGATAATTTTTTCAGGAATTGAAAATTCAATAGGATTAAAGATATTGCCTTGTGCTTCCATTTCAAGCAACTCAGGAGAACAATAACTATTCTTTACAGGGTTTCAGGGTACTAAATACATGTACGAAAACCCCTGAGACTTCTGAATTTGAGAATTTTTTCCACACTGTACAATTTATACACACTTTGTTGTATTTTTGCTGTCATAAGATGAGGGAGGAGTACAGCAGTAATCTTGAGTCTACCCCTATATAACTCTAGACAAACTAGTATCTGTCACTATTAAATTTCTCAATTGTAAATAGAGAAGTGTGAACTAAATAATCTCTAAAATACATTTCAAACTTCAAATTTTACCAAGCTTCCATCTTCCAACGGAGTAACAATAATTACTTAAATACGAATCAATTCATGCATCCTCAAAATGAATAAAACTCAACACCAGAGTAAATAAAATCACTCATAACCCAGAGCTATGGCATAGGTAGGAAGCCAAGAATGCTATGAAATTAAAATTGTGCACAAGCCAGGAAATTGAACAAACCAGCAGAACCGCCTATAAATACATGTCAGAGAAGAGAGGATAAAAAGGCCTAGGGAGAACCAAGATTCACAGAAAGAGAGACGGCCACCCAGAGTGGGGAGATGATGAGAATACCGGAGAGTCGGGGCAGGGCAGGTCTGAACACTGGCTACTAAGGCATCAATTTAAAAAGCCACAAAGAGTCAAAGATGACATCTTTGAGGATGGGCTGGGTTCAGGGGAGAGAAGATGAATTCAAAAAGGCAAGATTGGGAGATTTTGTGTCAAAAAGAAAGAAATAGGAGGTGAAAACAAACATTAATTGCCCCATTGAAGCAAAACAGATCAGAGACTCAGAAGGCGAACCAACCCTGCTCCATCAGAGACATCACATAATAAAGAAGTTACCTTTTGTATCTCAGCAAGAGGGTATTCTTGAGCTAAAACGTCATGCTAAGCCTCCCCCATTCCTGCTAAGGTAAGAAAATATTTCTAAATGACCAGAAAATGATGGGCAGTATACACAGTTAGTATAAAAAGAAAAAATCAAAATGAGTTCTAAAGTACTTCAGTTGGTAAAAATTCTCCCCTAAAGCTAACCGTGAGGTTGAAGAAAATTAATACAACATCTCAACCTAGATTGAACACCCTTATACAAGCATTTGCTCATATGAAAACAACTCATTAGAAATTCTAATCCTGAGAATAGAAATGGACAAAAAAAGCCAGAAAGATATGAAAGAAAAATTGATTAAACTTAGGAAATAAAGAAAAGGTAAAAACACGTTAAATTTGAAAAGTAAATTATAAGGTATCCAAGAAAGAACAAATTGAACTAAAAATCTAAGAAGAGACACAAAGGAAAGCCAAGAAACAGTCAAGAAAACAAATTATGTTTATAAAGAATGTTTAGGGCGGTGATGATGACAGAGATAGTAAAAATAGTTCAACATGTAACGGGAGTCTCTTAAAATGAAAAAAGTGAACTGAAACGATATCTACACTTACCATCAAAGAAAACTTCCCAGAAATAAGAGACCTGTATCTGCATGTTGGGAAGCTTTGCTATGTGCCTGGGAATACCGACCAAACTGCTTAAATGTCCGATACAGCTTAAAACTTTTCTGTTACCTTTTATATTTGAAGAAAAGATTTGAAATCAGACTTCTGAATCTCTGTCAACAACGGAACAGTACTTTGAAGAAAGTCAAGAAAAGAGTATGAACAAAATATTTTATATATAATCAAGCTGTCTTTCAAATATCCAGGCTCAAGGAAAATTTCAAACATAGAGAGGGAAATCTGTGCTCAGAAGCCCTCGCTGAAGAATCAGCTAAACCTCAAGCTTCATCTAAGCAATGGATATCTGGGAGACTTCAAAAACAGGATTTAGAGGAAATATTGAATATATTTGCTGCCCTAAGACTAAAACCAAGGTGGAGCAAAGGTGGAAGATCATACTACAAATGCGAGATGCTCTTTAAATGAAGATAGAGTAGAACTTTTTAAGAGAGTGTGGAAGCGAAAGATAAGAAAGTAGAATAGTCAGTGACTGTCACATGGATAGCAGAAAGAAGCGAAGATTATATTTACACCTGACAACCTAATAGCAGATAGCTAAGCAAGGAAAAGGAGACTCTAGAATGCCATGAAATGGATAATAATGTACTAGAACAATAATGTACTAGAACAAACAATTTCTTAGACTCTGAAAGACATACAAACATGAAAAGTAAACAAAGCAGATAACAGAAAGAAGCACAGTAAATGCCAAATAATACCCAGAGTAAGAAAAACAAGAGAATATGACAATATTGTAATCAATATGTTAGTGGCACTAGTAAATTTAAGAGTATTTAACCTATCTAAATCAGCTCAAAGGGCCAAAGCCAAGAATATTCAAATGACACATGTAAAATTAAATGATGGAAAACACTAAAAATAAAAGATGGGCACATTATATCAGGAGGCAAACAGAAATAAGGAAAAACTGTTATGATCCTGACACCAGATAAAGTAAAACTCAGACCAGTGGTTTGAAATAGAAAGTGCAGAAACAGTACAGGAGTGTATTTATCAGAAGGTGATGTGAAGACACACAGAGAGAACACAGCCATGTACAAATGGAGGCAGAGATTAGAGAGACAGAGGTGTAAGTCAAGGCATGCTAATGTTAGCAACCTCCAGAAAGGAGAAAGAGGCAAAAAAGGGATTCTTCCTCAGATCCTTCTGAGATGGTATGGTCCTGGCAACGCCTTGATTTCAGACTTCTAACCTGCAGAAGTACAAGAGAATAGTGGTTGTTAAGCCACTCTGCAGTATGTGGTACTTTCTGATATGGCAGCCCTCGGAAATTGCCGTATGGAAAATCACAGCAACTGGAAAACGCCCAGCCATCAAACCTCTGCTTCTAAACACCAACTGACAAAAGATTCAGGGATCCTGGAAGAAAAGCTGATCCCTGTGGTCTGGGGCATCAAAACTATGAACTTCTCATTGTACCAGAAAGCAAGGAATACCCAGAAACCAGTGGGCATGTGACAGAGAGACCCAGGAGCCAATCGAACAAGGTTCTCATTGGCCAAATTTGCAATAACTTGAGCACTAAAAAAAATAAGGAAAAGTGATACCCTAGATGGAGCACAGAGATAACTGGGAAGAAATTCCCTGCGGCAATGAGAATGTTCTAGATCCTGACAGGTGTGGCAGTTTGTGGTATGATCAAAACCTACAGTGAGCCATTAAATCTTAAAAATACATTACATAGTCATTAATCCCCCTCAAAGGACTCCCTCTTGAACACATTTATTCCACCATTCTTGCTACTTTCTGTAACAGTTCTAGAAGTAGTATCTTTAGTGGCACTGTCCTGGCTCCCTCAATGTCCTGAACTAATTCAAAAACACTTACCTTTCAAATTCATTTTGACTTTGGGGAAGGACTAGAATTTGCACTGTGCCAGGTCTGGGGAGTGAGGTGGATGAGGACACACCATAATATTTTTATGAAGCTGCCAGTTTGTTTAATGGTACTCAGCAGCAGCATTTGCCACATTTTTAAATCACACCTCACAAAGAGACTTAAAAAAGAGAACTTCCAGAACTGTTTCATAAAATGGTAAGAACAACGGGATGATTTTGTTCAAAATAAGGGGAAAGACTTTGATGGAAGTTAATGGGGATGTAATCAGTTTGTTAAATTCAAACATTCACCATGTACCTTGACTGCCCCTTGTAAGTGGGTGTATATGCTAATCAAAATTCATCTGGTTATGTATTTAAGATCTAGACAGTGCACTGTATGTAATTCATACCTCAATTTTTAAAAATAATGGTGATAGGAATGGATTATAGCATATTCAACTATTATGTCCATAATGACCCTAAAAAAAAGTTGGAGGAAGAAAAGTTCTATTTTCTGGAAGAATGCCAGCTAACAATATACCAAGCATTACAGAGTCATAAAATCTCCATTTTTCAATCATGAATGTAAACATGGACTGAGGCAAGGATAATCAATGCTAAGACATGAAGTGAACAGTTTTTAGAGATCAGGATATTCAAAGAATTTCAAAATATCTTTCAGTGGAAAAGGGGAGAGATACCTTTATAATGAAGACATGTAGCAGACATTAACTTGACCAAATGACCAAAGTCAGCATTACTAATACCGAGACAGGTTGACATTCTGTGCTTTATCCAGGGGCTCTGACTAGGATGCAGCCCCACCTGTGTAAGATGCCTTGAAAATGCTCACCTGAATCTCATTATGAGGAAGCATTCAGACAAATCTAAATCGTCATGCATTCTTCAAAGCAAGTGGTCTAGACTCTTCAAAAGGTCAGTGCCATAAGAGAACAGAGGGAAAATGCTTGAAATTAAAAAGACGTAAGGCTCTAAATGCAGTGCCTGACCATTGGTTGAATATTGGGGAAAAAAAACTATAAAAGACATTGTTAGGAAAATCATGTAAATTTGAGAATGGATCAGACATTAGATAAAACACTTGTGTCTTCATTAAATATCTCAAGTGTGATAATTAAAATGAGGTATAAACTATAAATGTGGTTATTTACATATTAAAATGCATTCATAATTTAAATGAAGTTATATAGTAGGAAAACCTTTTTATTTAAAGAGAAAGCAAGAAAGCATGGCAAAAAAATGTTCATAGTATGTCGATATATGTGAGGAGAAGTTTTCCAACGGCCAATTTAGAATTTTTCAAAATATTGGGGGAAATGCCATATGTAAAAGAAAAAAGTCTGGGTTTTTTTTAGCATTCTGCTTATGCAATTCTCCCCTGAGAATACCTTTTGCATCTCTTTGTTACTTTCTTACTGCGGTGACTCTAGCTCGCATCTCCATCGCCGTGTTAGAGCGAGCAATGCTGGTAATGTTACCATAGTTTACAAAGCCTCTCTCTTCCTCCTCCAAAATCATTTTTCTAAATAGAGCTTTTGTGAAGACACAACTCTGCACACATTTTTCCAATAGGTCCAAGTCGTCTTGGGGCCAATTCAAAACTCTTTAGCAGAGCTGTTTCACTAGTTCTGAACCTGCCTTTCAGATTGCCGGCCTGACAGCACCACAGCAAACAGCAGCAGCCTCAAGCCAACTCCTCCCATGCTGTTTGCCATCTCCCCCTTCAGGCCTCCTCCTCACTGGAATCACCGTCCTCTTCGTCATCAGGGCAGGCCCACACAATCAGCCTAGAATCTGCCCTTTCTTGATACCTTGACCGAGCCAGGCCCTTTAATTAAGGTCTGTTAAACTCATTCCTCTGTCCATCTCTCTTATTTTAGGCCTTTATTGTCTCTAAGCCTTAACCTATCACCTGCCTACCAATGGTGTGTCTGCCTGAGGTTCCATGACAAATACCAAAGCGAGGAACTAAAGACCCTTATTCTGTGGTCCTTGTGACCTCTTCTGTTTTTTTCCAAGCTGTCCTAGGGTAAAATGCTTTCAGAAGGAAGAACCACAAAGCAATTGTGGCCTAAAGCCTTGGAGGAGAAGAGGGATGCAGGATTCACTGATTCTTTAGTTGGGGCCCTGAATGTTCAGTGTGACAAATGCCAGGCGATAGGTAGAAGGGGAGGAAAAAACAAACAAAAGCTTAATCTTATTTTCCTTTCTAATTCTCATTTCAGAAAACAGGGGGCAGAAACATGACTGGAGCATTCTAGCCTTTTAGGAAGCGCAGGTTTGCCTGCCTCTAAATCATTGTGGGCTGTACCATGGCTGCCGTTCATGGTGTACGTGTGCACCCAGCAGGAAGCAATTTGCCCATCTGGACACACAGCCCTGGCTGTGGTGGTTCAAGAAGAGGTTCTAGAGCAGGAATCAGCAAACTATACCCCACAGGTCAAATACAGTCCATGGCCTGTTTTTAATAGCCAACAGATAGGAATAGTTTTTACCTTTTCATAGAGGCATGTAAATTGTGCGCATGTGTGCATGTGTATGTGTTCACATCTCCACTGGCCTCCATTAGTAGATAATTGTTTGACATTTATTATGGAACACTGGAGAGATACCATCAGTAGGTATGTCATCAGTTGGAATTAGAGGATAAATGGCTAAGGAAAAAGAGGTTAATATAATATTTTTTACTATATAGAATACAAGAGAGCTGGGCTGTGGATATACCTCAGTGGAATAAGCACCTGCCTGGCAAGCTCAAGGTCCTGAGTTCAATCCCTGGTACCACCACCAAAAAAAAAAAAAAGAATACAAGAGATCTTACATGATGTATAGAGGCTGAAATGTCTACTATCAAAATCTTTATAGAAAAAATTTGCTTCAAAGTCATATAAGCATGGATTTGAATACTGTCTCTGTCCTTCAGTAGTTGTGAGGCCAGATAGCTACTTAACCTCTCTTAGGCCCACTATTCTCCCGTGTCTGTGGATGAAATACTTCTATTCAGGATGGTATGAGAATTAAATGAACTAATGTTTGTAATTTAATTAATATAATTCACCATCAGCACTCCACAGTTGTTACTTGTAATTGTAATAGAGAAAAATATGTAAAGCAACCATTCTTGCCTTTTCAAGAAGACGTAATTCATAACGGAAGAGGATGGGACTCTCTATATGCTCTTCTCCCCTGGCTGAGATTAATGGGAGAAGACAAAAGGAAAAATGGAAATTTCAAAGCTTCTGCCAATGATTCCAGGCTGCCATAGAGGGGAGTTGGAATACATATTCTACTATATGCTGGAACACAGCAATAAATCCTGGCATAGATAAACAGGGCTCAGAACAAAGAGGAGGTAGGAAGGTGAGTTTCTCCACACAATGAAGGAAAGAGAATTGAGTTTGAAGGGGGATATCAGGCTTCATGTCCATCCCTGATGACAGACAGCAAATGAGATCTCAATCTTTACTGAACTTGTAGAGCAGAAATGTTTTAAAAAGTAGAGAAGTAAATATAAACATACTTGGGTTCAAAGACAAAGAACAAAATGCCAGTAGAGTGAAAAGTGGAAAGACATCACTTAAAAGAAGAAGCTAAAAAGGTTCTTCTATACACCATGTCTGGAAACAAGGGTGGAATTTCTAGAATGTACCAGCGTCCTACCAATCAGTTACTGAAACAACATAGATACTAACGTGAGTCAATGATCAGAACACAAAAATATGAGCCCAGTCTTCCACTGGTTGGCCCAGTTCTTGTACATCTTGATGGCTGGAGAAACCACGCCATGATGGAGGTGGCCACTCAGAACCTTTACAGCATACACAAGGAACAGCACAGAGAGACTTTAAGGGAGCAGAGAAGGGGGAACAGAGCAACGCTGACTGCCTGGGAGTGGTAGGCTTGGTACAAAGTCCACTGAGTATCCTTCCTTCACACTCAGGACTGGACAGAAGCATCAGGCTATGTCGGGTGCCATCATGCAAAATGTTCTATCTCTGATAACAAAGTGGGCTGCTGCCACCTTAACAAAGAATCAATTAAAGCAAAAGACTCTTCCATAGTCTGCATAATTCTTTCCCTGACAAAACAGTGAGAAGTTCCACAGTCAGCAGGCCAACATCCGACAGATATATCATATCAAAGGGACTCTCAAAAAGCCCATATTATTGGCAGGTAATATGAAAAGCAGAGCCATTTGCATGATATAAAGAGGGAAAAGGGAAACCCTAGGAATTATCACCACTAATTCTGTGTTCTAGAGAGCAAAGCATCAGGTCTAAAAATGCGAGAGCTGAGCTATAGTATCTATGCGGCAAGAGGCAGAGACTTTCTGTGATGGGCATCAGAATAGATTTAGATGCTGACCTTTACAACCTGCTTAATTTTTTCCCACAGATACTTCTCCCTAAAGTGGTTTGGGTCTCAATGAAAAATGTCTTCCCACTAAGAACAAAGAGTGACACCATTATCTGTCATCCAGGAGTCATTTAGTAGGTGATGGAGGGAGTAGGCAAACAAGCAACCTTGGTACAAACCATACATAGGGCTGCCCGCTGATCCACAAGACAGAAGTACAAAACTTTTTTATGTATTGATAGGGAAATCTATCAGGCTGGGTAATGCAAGAGCTCTCCCAGTCTCTGTTCACTTATTTCTATCACACTGAGCCCATCCGTGAACTAGGGAAGGTGGTTTCCTCACCCACTTAACATTTATAGCTGTAAAGGAAAGCTAGAAACAGCAACCCCTGAAAACATGAAATGCACTCTTAGTGGGGGCAGCTTGCTCTGAGCTCATGGATGATATCAGTGAGGAGATGTTCTAACTCAGGTACACCACATCCACCTAAATATAGTTATTTGTGACATGGCCAAGATAGTCTCAGTCCACACACATTATAACCTAAGCCAAACACTAAAATTTGAGGTGCATGTGGTTTTAATAGTTTCTAACACCAAGGGATCTAGATCCTCAATTTTAATGAGATCTCTCTAAATAAATACAAGTTGATTTTCCATAGGAAAATATCTAGAGAAGGATTGATCGCAACAGTTTGCATGTTGAGAGATCCAGGGATCAGTTTTGGAGCTCTGGAGGAAGCAAGCTACAGGAAACTCCAGAAGGCCCAAGGGTATAACGTGCATGCAGTGAAAGGTGCAGTTGGAGTAACAGGATATTAAAGCAAGGCTTACTTCACCACCTCTGCACCAGCCCAAGACCTCTTGTTCAAGCCCTTACTCAAAGGTAGATGACATATACGGGACCTTTTGGGAGGGTCTCTATAAAGACAAAAATTAGGAGTGAAAAACGCATCAGTAAGCAGTAACATCAGCAGTGCTGAACTCCCCACTTGAAAAAAGGGCCACTTCCATGGCATGTATGCTTACAGTCCTGGAAGTGTCATGCCTAGCTCCCGACAAGGGCCCAGTCTATACTCCTGGGACCCTGGAGTTTGCCTGAGAACTTATCCTTTGGGAAGCTAGTTCCTCACCTTTTACATGGGAGATAGACTCATCATGATCATCAAATGGTTCTTATTCAAAAACGTGACAACATGGCATCTTAAAGTTTCTGACAGCATGGGAGTTAGAAGTGGTTTCATTACACTGCATGGTGACGAAGGACAGAATGACGAACTGTACTGCTGAGCTTCCCAAGTAAAGGTGTACTGTTGCCAATGGCTGTGAGACTGACAAGTATTGCCTGACTCTCTCCCTTCTCTTATGAGGATGACCAACAGCTATCACACCCCTTCTTCTTTCTTCCCTTAGCCCCCTGTGGTCCTCTGAGGATGGCCTGGGGCAAGGATGGCTTTTCCTGTCATCCCTAGTATGACCTTACAGCTAGTCTCAGGGCTCCCCTGACAGAAGGTCCAGTTCACCTGTCAGCTCCAGTGCCACTTCCCCCACCCCTGCTGCTCCAGACAGTGCTGTTACCTCTCCGAGGAAGGTGCTGGGAGACTGACCCCACTGTGGCAAAGATCAGGGAGGGATCTGGAATAACTATTACCACGATGGCCCACACCCACTCTAGGAAAGGTGTACCCTGACTTTAGCAGGCTTGAATTTGAGTGAAGCAGAACTGCATTTGGACCAACCAATGGGCTTGAGTTTAGATCAGTCAGGAGGCTCAAATTTAGATGGTCACAGGTCTGACGTTGCTATATAAGGACTACCCCCCCACACTTGTGGGTTGCCCTAGGTAACCTCTCTGGTAGTGTGGTAGTTGCCCTAGGTGAACTCTGGCAGTGCAGGCTTGGAAGGTTTTGTAAATCTACTCAGGCTGTTTTGAGTACTGTGAACAGAGTGCTCATTTCAAAAACTTGCAAACACTGGGAGCTGCTAGTCCTGAAGAGCTTCAGAGATGAGCAGCTAGGAAGATCAGCAACAGTGTCCAGGACTAGATCGCATCCAGCATTAACTAATATTGACCAGTGGCATCAGGCCCCAGAACAGTAACACTAAGGGCTGAAGGCCACTGACACTTAAAGCCAAGAGTCACCATCAAAAGAACTCTCAACTAATTAGCAACTGTTGGGGTGAAAATAATAGAGATTATCTTGCTTAGATAAATGGCACCATATTACTGGAGTAGACATGCTATGATTTTCTCAATCATGGAGCTATCAGGAATCAAAGGGGAGGAAGCTGTGCAAGACAGAGTTCGCTAGAAAAACAAATCCCCAGGATGTCTTTGTTAGAAAGAATTGACTCACAAAGTCATGGTGGCTGGCAAGTCCCAAGATCTGCAGATGAATGCGGAAGCTGGAGACCCAAGAGAGGTGATGGTGTCATTCCTGTCCAAAAGCCCATGGGTTTGAGACCCAGGCAAAATAATATTTCAGTTCAAGTCTCCCAGGGGAGAAAAATATCCCAGTTCAAAGACCATCAGGTGGAAGGAACTCTCTTTCATTTGAGGAGGATCAGTCTTTTGTTCTGGATAGGTGTGCAGCTCAGTGGATAAGGTTCACTCACTGTAGATAGGGCAGTCTTCTTTACTCTCAGTCAACATGTTAATCTCAGCCCCAAAAACCCTCACAGAAATCCCAAGACTGTTTGTTTGACCAAGTATCTGGGCATTCCAGGGCTAGTCACATTGGCACAGAACATTAACATTTAACTATCACACTAAACAACAACAACAACAAAGAAAACATCAGTTAGCAATCTACATGAACAGTGAAGTCCCCAAAAGCACATTCTTTTTAATTAACACTACCAAGAATTGAAGAGTAACAATGAATCTCCTCTGAAAAGACTTATATCGCTCCCTTATAAAAAAATCATAAAAAAGTGAAAATCCAATTTTATGTATATCTCAACCTAGAGCTCCTGAGGACTTCTGAGGACAAAGAAGGAGAGCTGAAAGCCATGACATAAATGTCATGTCCTAACATAAGACAGGTTATAACAGCCATAGCATAGTTTGCTTAATTGTAAACTATTCCAGAAGGCCTTAGCAAAGCCAGTCACGTCTTCATGCAGTCTTTCTGTGTGACTTCTCATAAAGCACCTGCATCAGTAAGGTTGAAACAGCTGCTTTTCTTGGCAAAGGCCACCAGCAGCAAAGGTGCCAAAGGTCCCGGCTCTGGGACAAATCAGGCATGGATTAATAGTGACTTTCCTGCATGCGCCCCCAAAGCAGACACCACTGATTAAAAGCAAAACATAATACCATAAATGGAAGCACACAACAGAGACAAACACATGGAACAACATTATAACCAAACGTGGTGAAAAACACCACGAGTGGTCAGGATTCATAAAGATGATAGGTTTGATTACAAGCCGCCAGTGCCTGCCTGGATGTCAAGGAAACTATAGTGTCCTGAGTAAATACTTCTAAATGGTGTTCAGTCCTACTACGTCTTTTTCGCAGAGAATGATGCAGCCTCTAAAGCAACCAGCCACCGAGGGCAGAAGGAGACACTACCTCCTCCAACTAACCTGCTAGGTTGGAGCCCCTTCCTGGTTCCCCAAAGTAGCTGTGTGGGGACCTCACACAGATCACTTCTATTAAGCAGCACCTTCAGTGATGATAATGGTGATGATGATTACCACTGTTATGATTGCTTCTGTTGTTACTCATAGCTATATTATTTGAAATTCAGGACTTAGAGCGTGAGATAGGGTCAGCTTTCCAGTGAGGCAGCTTGAGGAAGTGAAAAGTTTCAGAAGTGGTTACCGCCTACTAAGACTTTAACACAGGTTTACCATATTATTTTAGAAGAATTATAGAAACAAACTGGACAGACGGAACTCAAAGGAAGGATGTAAGAGAATCGTGTAACCTAAGATTCATTATAAAAGTCAGCCACCAAGATAGCACTAACGATCTTAGCCTCCTGGCCCTTTAATACTGGGAAAGGCTGTCCAGTATAATTGGTAAGATATTGCAGAGTTGATGGTGTGTGACTTTTGCAGATAGGAATGAAAGATGTTGCTCTCTCTTGGATGACTTGCCATAGGGGAAGATAGCTGTTATGTCATGAGCACACTCAAGCAGTGCCATGGAGAAGTGTGTGGTGAGAACATGATGAACCCTCCCACCAGCCAGCACCAGCCTGCCAGCCCTGTCAATGACATCATGGAAGTGAAGCCCCCGTCCCACTTATGGTTTTTTAATGACTGCAGCCATAGGTTCCATCATGACAACTAACTCATGAGGGACTTGGAGCTAGAACGACCCAGCTAAGGTGCTCCAAATTCCTGACCCAAAGAAACTAGGAAAGATAAGAAATGTGAATTCTTATTCTAAGCTGCTACATTTTACGGTATTTTGCTATACAGCAAAAGAGAGCTAAAGCTAGCAGAGACAGAAAGCAAGTCACTTATGAGCAGAAGATATGTGAAATAAATATGATGAGTAAGCAAGTAGCTCGTGAGACAGAGAAAGAATTCATAAGATATGCTGATTATAAACAATAGTTGGTAACCTACAAGACCTGGTAAAGATATAGAGAATAAATGGAATGTAAGAGGAAACAAATGGATGTGTTACTTATAGAAAGTCATGGAGAAAAGAATCATGATCATGCCACCTCCTGGCTGAAAGCTTTGTCACCCCTAAATCAGTTAGGTTGGCATCCATAGAGTCTAATCTTAGCCTCACATGCTCTGCACAAGAAATAGAAATGACATTCATGGCTCTTAGGAAAGAAAACTGCCAAGTGGTAGCTCTCAAACATAGCTCTTAAGGCCACAGTGATCCCTGTAGCCAATGGCAACTGTATGCTTTGGCCTGAGATACCTTCTGTGAATCAGGTGTTCTTGTTCACATGTCAGTTGTGTTTTGTTTTGTTTGTTTGTTGTTTTGCTAGTACTAGGGATTGAACTTCCTCCAGAGAGTCAGCTCCTTGCAGAAGATTGAAGCCTTCCAGAGTAAAGGGTTCAACAACCAAAAGTAAGGCACATGCATCCTATATCCTGTACACTGAACCATATCCCCAGCCCTTTTGGAAATTTTAAATTTTGAGACACAGTTTCTCTAAGTCGCTAAGTTGGCCAGGTCAGCTTTGAACTTGAGATCCTTCTGCCTCAGCCTTTCAGAGTGCTGGGATTACAAGCGTGCACTACCATGGCTGGCTCAAATCTTGGTTCTTATCCTTATAACCACACCATCAGCAGGGAGGGCTGAGGCAGCAGAGAGGCAGGGGACATATGGGCCTCATGTAACTAGGGATTCAGGGAGTATGAGCTGTCCACCTGCTTGCACCCTTCCTGAGTTAACCTGCTCTGTCCCTCTGCCCTTTTTCTTTCTTCATGTTTTAAACAGGTTTAGAATACTGAATTTCAAGCACTTTAATTTGGTCTTTTAATCATTCTATAATGAAATCTCAGAAATAACTTAGCTGATAGAATTTATATGCTGCCACTGCATACACCTGGGACATTGTGAAAGTCACTTAGCTACTCTGAGTCTCAGCTTGCTCACTTAAAATAACAATGCTACACACTAGGCAGTACTGTAGAATAAGTGAGATACTTGTAAAAAGGCATGGAAGAGCTTTTATGTGACTGTATTCCTGTCTCTGACCTTAGCTACTTCATCTACTAACAGAGTATCATGATATCCACCTTACAGAGTTCCACTGAAGACGGAATAAAGTGGTGTTTCTGAAAGAACCTATCATTTCTCAAAGAACCTAACAGAGACTCTGCCAGAAAATAATCAATTCACCTTACATTTCTATCTTCCTTCCCCTACAAATTTAAAAAAATGAAAGTGTCACAACTGCCTCTCTAGTATAATTTCAGAAATGTAGAAAACTCAGCTACTTCTACCCACCACTCAGGTCACACCTCTGATCAATTCCCCAGCCTCCCATTCTGTTAAAGGTTTAGTGCCTTGTTCCCAAATGGAGAATTAAAACTCGTCCCCAAGGAAAAAATACCAAATACTTTACATTTACTCTGAGACACAAATCACTGAGGATAGATCCTTGCTTACAGAGAAAGATTTTATAGGGAGAGGGAGGCAGGAGTGAAGAGACAGAGTTGAGAGGAGAGACACTCAGAGAGGAGAGCAGAGAGGGCCTCCAGGAGAAAGGCCCGGGTGTAAGGCCTTGACAGAGACACACTGAGCCCTTGGATCTGTCCCAAACAGACGAGGCCTCCAGAGCACCCCCTTCAGAGAGTTAGCTCCTGAAAGAAGATACAAAGCCCTCCAGAGTGTAGGGTTCAATGGGCAAAAGCAGGGCACACACATCTTCTGGAGGGCAGTTGCCATCACTGGAATGCTCTTCTCCTGGGAAAAGGAGCACCTTACACCTCTCCTTACAACTCCACTCTTCATTAGGCTGCAGAACTTGTAGAATTTGCAACTCAGACCAAAGTGTGTTTGAAAGTAAACTGCCAGAGCCCCAGAACAGTGTGGTGATGTGGACGGAGATGGCCTGCTGCACAGGACAGCACATCAAGGTAAGAATCCGAGGTTTTGATTCCACACTTCCGCTTCTTGCCTTATTGGCCTATTCCTGCACAAGTCACATAAGGTCTTCACCAGAGACACTACAGTAAACCAGGAATCATTACACCAACGCAGAGCAATTTACCAGGGAGCTGGCAAGGCTAAGGCCTCTGTGCCTCTTCTGCTTCATGGTCCTGTGCATGCAGGGAGTTTCTGTGTTGAGGAAGGTTTAGGGAGGAAGAGGAAAACCCGGTTGCCAGAGGGAAGTGTTCCCATGTCAGCATTTCTGGTGAACTGCCGAAAGAGTTTTCGTAAGGAAGAGACCTGGCTCTTCAAGTCTGTAGTCACTTTCAAAGTGTGTGATTCCTTTTGCGTCAGTCTAAACCATTTGCTTTCTATGTATAGTGTGTCATAATTTTATCTTCCTTTCCTGTAGCCCTCTCTCCAGTTGTACAAATTTCAGACTCTGCAAAGCCTGCATCCACTCCCAAGGATCTCAGAGGGTTGTTAGGAAGATTAAATGAAGTGGCCACACATGCGCGTGCACACACATCACACACACGCTCACATACACACACATTCACATACACACACACACACACACACACACACACACACACACACATGCGAACAATTGGCTCACAGAAGGCTGGAAACAAATGCACTTTAATCTGATGCTATGATCCCTGCTTAGCACCTGCCTACCCAGGTGAGGTATGTGGGAGGAGAAAGGCAGCCTAGGAGCCCCCTCCAGGCTCAGGAACAGACTGTAGAGCTGGCAAGCCATCTGTGCGAACCAGCAGGGGCCCCTCTGGCCAGACAGGGCCACATGAGGTAGTGACTTTATTCTGTGGATAAACATCCAGTTCAGCTTGCTGGAGGCCCCCAGCCTCGTATTACTGTTGACACAAAGCAGATTCCCTTTCTCTAAACCACTGTTTATATTTTAGCCAAGTACCCTACATAAATCTCAGATCCAACAACCAGACTTTCTGGCTGCTGCAGAAATGACCAAGACCAACTAGAAAATAACCTAATAAGGAGTTTACAGCAACAGTTGGGGGTATTTTGATATGAAAGGCTGACTTAGGGGGATGGTCTCAGACAGCCCTATTGTGAAACTGTCCAAAACTGGATGTTGGAACAGGATGAGAGGAAGCTTCAGCTAAAATAAGGATTCTTTTAAAGAACCATG
Source organism: Dinomys branickii (assembly GCA_004027595.1). Taxonomy (NCBI): domain Eukaryota; kingdom Metazoa; phylum Chordata; class Mammalia; order Rodentia; family Dinomyidae; genus Dinomys; species Dinomys branickii. Next base: position 16,210 of record PVLD010007492.1, on the reverse strand, counting down.
TCTCAATCAGTGGACTGGTGCTGTGAAATATAGATCCAGTTCAAGGTAGTTCAGGGAACATTCTGTAGTCCTAGTTCTGAAGTTCTAGGCACTGCATAGACTCAGTTGCAACTCGAAGTTACCCTTCAGTGAGGGTTTTTCAAAAGAATAGAACACAAACTTTGAAATAGCTTTGTGGTTCCATAAATTAATATTAGGGTTTGGTTCAGAGCTGAGCACAGTTGTGTGGTAAATTGTGGTTTAGGATCCATGGTCTGGCCGACATCCCTGATTTGAAGGCCTCAAAGCCTGCAGGGCTGTGGCTCGAAAGGGCTTCCTCAAAATAGGAGCTAGCAGCTGAAGCCAGTTCATCTCAACTCAGTGAGGGCAGTGCAAACGTTCTCCCCCGCATTTGCTCTTGGCCAACGGCCTCTGTATCTTTTCTGCTGTAGTCTTGCACAGCCCAGTCCAGAGGAGTTGTTATTTTAAATAATAATTAAAAAGAATGTGAGTGATCTTTGGGGAATGGAGGAGGGGAAGGAGTATCTTTATATTTAGATATTCTGGATTTGATTATAAATCCTAGCGCTTGGCTGCTCCATGGAGACTTGCTTCTCTAGGAACCCCCATTCTCTACATGATTGACTGACTACTGCCATCTAGTGGATTTGGAGGCCTTTGATGCTGTAACTGCTAATGGACAAGACATTGGGCATTGATCTGAAGAAAACCTATACTTAATCAGGACAGAGCATCTTAGGGTGGCCTGTAGGTAGTATTATGGATCAATCACCCTGGAATATCCCCCTATGCAAGTTTTCTACTTAGATATAGATTTAAAGGGGAAGAAATAAAAATTCAATGCCGGTAGGTAATCGATGTTCTCAAGTTTATTTTGCAATTGAATCAAAACTGCCTTTCAGAACCTTACTAAGACTGAACAGGAAGGTGGTAGATATCAGACCAATTGCTCTATTCCAGTTGTCCATGCAGGCTGATGCCATCTGCCACTTGGGCATGGCTTGGGTGACTGGAATAAGCCCTCGGAAATATGGTATGAGTCTCTGCAGCCATTCTTCCATGGTGCGGTCCCATCCAAACAGACCCAGAGCTCACCCCAGGCTATGGGTGCAGTGTTCTTTACTGCCTGGAGAGGGAAGAAAGAAGGTCTAGGAGGCCAGACTCCAGAACTTCCTCTCTAGTAGAGATCAGGCTGCCTGGAATGATTTCTGAAGACAGACACTAGATGTTCAGGGACAGAGCATATCAAAGTATTGTAGATCTGGACTTTTCCAGGAGTTTAAGAAACAAAGCACATAAAATACATATGGAATCAGCATGAATTAATCTTCAAGGTGGATGGGAAATTTTGCGATGATCCGAAGTATTTGACAACCACAACTCCCACATAACCACTCCCTCCCCAGGCTTCAGTTTTCTCTGGGAAATGAAAACGTGGGTTCCATTAGCCCTCAGAACTCTTCTGGCTGAATAGGAATTCTTCAAGTTGAAATTTTCTTTCATTTTGACTGAAGTGCGCTCCAGTTCTGGGGAAGACTGAATCCAGGATCTTTTACCATCACCTGGAGCATCTTGAGGAGCATTCTGTCCAGAAAAGGGGACTGTTTCCCTCCAACATGAACTTGAGCCACATCAAGGAAGATGTGTTATAGCAATTTTTGTAGCATAGACATAATGCCAAAGCAACCTACCAGGGCACCAACCTGCCTCTCATTCCCTATGTGACCTTAGCAAGTCGTTCATTCACTCAAACTGGCTTTCTACAGCTAAAAAAATGACAATAGTAACTCTTATCCTATCTTCTCAATATTGTGGGGAAGGGAAAAAAGTCATAAACATAAGCTTAGCTTAAATCTATTTAATGTTATAAATCTCTTCCGGATAGCCAAATAGTCCACCTCTGAAAGACCATAGACTCTGCTTTGGGTGAGGGGTGTAGGGCAAGGGGAGGCCAAGCTAGGCCACACCTGTGATGGAGAAACCCCTCTTAGCAATAAGGAAACACTGGCCTTTCTTTCTTCTTTCCTTCTGGTCCATGGGGGTTGGTAGCTGCATTTGGAGCTGGGAGATGGAGATGGAAGATGCCTAGGAAGCCACAGCATACTGCTTTCAGTGAATGATGGTAAAGGCAGACCTCACATTTTTACCTGGAAAATCTGATGCCTCTTCCCCTCCTCCACTGTAAACCTCTCCACAGAAAAGCAAAGGACAGAAAATTGCAAGTTGTGATTCATAATTGTCAATAACATTTGTGTCATTTTGATGCTCTAACTCTATTACGTTAATTGCTTTCCTCTCTACACTTTATTTTAAGGTGAACATTAATTGATTCCCAACTGTAATCACAATTACAGTGAGTTATCCTGATTAATGGAAGATGTGATTAATAAGTAGGAGGTGCAACTCCTTCTCCTTACCTGGGAAGGGATGATATATGTTATTATAGCTCCACAGTAGGCTGCCTTTTCCCCAAGAATTCTGACCTAATGCACTGCTATCCATCATCAAATTCCACTGCTGTTTATCCCAGATGTCCAGACACAGCTCCCCTTTGGCCTGGCCCATTCTGCATGTCCCTGTCACCCAGCCTTGCTTAGGGAACTCTCCTGCTCTAGAGCTTCGTGCCCTGGAGGGAAAGCTGAGTTGCTAGCCTGTCAGTTCTCCGTTCTGACTCTGAATCATGAATCCTGGTACAGCTTAAAATGAGCAAGATGATGGATATGCCCACTTAGAGCCAGACCCAGAAAAGACACTGAAGTAGTCAGAGAAGAAGAACCGTTATCATTCCTATACTCTGATGCCTAGCATCAACCTGGTACACAGTAGCTATTTGCCACTTGGTACTTGGAAGGGAGAATGGGTGAATAAAATGTGTCTAGAGATCTTCTTAAGAGCATTACTATCCCATTGTGTTTCTGGACTCCCCTCCTGCCACTTTCCACTTGCTGGGAAGAAGATCCCCTCTCTAAACCTCTCACCCTCCCCAGACCTCTCTCCAATATCACCCGTCCTGTGTCCATTACACTGGTGTTTTGCTAGGAGACAGGAAAACTCAGCCAGTGTGCCGGGTGGTGGGAGACTTGAGGCCGAGGGAAGAGCTCTCCCCTGTGACAGGCGTTTGCATGCGCCTTTCTATGATGCCTTTTAACTTTGGTCCCCCATCCTTGCCAGCCTCACCTCCAAGCAACACACCCTCCTACCTACCCTGTCCTTTTCATACACCAGTCACAAATATTCTGCCATTTGTCACCTATGGGTCTCGTGGCATTTTCTGTATAGGAAGAGCTTCTGGCTATTGAGAAAGAAAACTAGAAGACTCGCCTCAGTGTTGCAAAGCTTGACAAGCACAGAGTTTGTCTTTATGGTATCTGTTTATTGAGGGTGCTGACAGCCTCCCATAGAGAACTTACATGGGGAGCTAATGTTTACAGTTTGCAGAACTACCAGCCATTGATTATGTCCCGAATTTATACTTCTGTTTGCTTTCCGGGGGCAGGGAGGGCTCTGTTCCTACTATCTGTCTGATGAGTCTATTCACCCACCAAGATTCCATTAAATGTAAGTTATTTCCAACCTGAATGCCCTTGGTCCTGGCAGAATGTACTTGTGCACCCTGGGCCTGGATGGCAACCTGACCACACCGTGACATGACCACATCAGTCAGCAGCATCACAACCTTATAGCCAAGATGTCTGCTGCCCCTATTCAGTGCCAGACAAGTGCTGGGCCCTGCAGGCCCCAGTGAAGTTTGTAACAGTCCAAAGACAGCCGACAGAGGAGGCGAGTGGGGCTGAAGTCAAGGTCCCACTGTGTGCCTGGTCCTGCTCCCTGGCTTGGGGTGAGACTTACCTGCAGGAAGGAAGACTTTTCAACCCAGAGAGGTCCAGATCAAGCCCTGTATTAGATGAATCAGACCAGGGGTGCCCCGCTTTAGACAGAGAGCAAAGATACTGATATGTGCTCAGCGCAGCCAGCTCTGACATGAAGGGCATGATCCCGCCGGGGCAACCCTGTGGCACTATCTCAACTCCTTCACTTTTTCATGTCCTCAGTCACATTCAGCATCCCACAACTTTTTGCTGACGTTATTGAAAATCTCATGGGCAATAAGACAGAGTGCTTTGCGCCTCACACATGATAGGACATAACCTCAGTCACCCACCTGGCCCATTTTGTCCTCTCCCGGCTCTGCTTCCAGGAGAAGCACAATCATTTCTTTCTCTCCTGGCCCAGTCCCTGGCAGCAATACCTCCTAGCTCCTAAGCTATGCCTTCTTGCTCCTGGGTTCCCTTCCCGCCTAACCCATCTTATGATCCAAGTCCACCTCACCTCCTACTTCAGACTGGCAGACGTCTTTCTATCACAGCTCAGCAACCAAACTTCAGCTACCAGGATGTCTATTTCTTCTCCTTACTCTTTTTTTTTTTTCCATCTCCCATCTCCAGACTAACAATGACAAGTTAAAAAATACCCTCTTGTTTAACTAATCTTCCAAATAAAATACGACTTCCATGAGGGCATGGGCGGTGCATTACTTGACTTTGTCTGCCTGGTAAGTCTTAGACTCAAACTCTCTTTCACATACTAGTTGTGCAACCTTGGGCAAGTTGCTTAGTTTTTGTGAGCCTCAGTTTTCCCACCCATAAAATGGGGTCAATAATCATACTACTGCAGAGAGTTATAACAAATGAAATAATTTCGGTGAAATGATGCACATAAGTGTTCAATAGATGTTGAGTTTATCAGTAGGAATTATCACTGTTACTGTTAGTGCTATGTGTCCTGAACAAGACGATATTCCTCCCACTCAGCTGCCATTAAGTTTATCCCTATATTCCAGACACAGTCACCACCAACAGTGCCCAATGCCTTCTCATGGAAAACCCTGCCGTATATGTATTTAGACATGAACACAACAACTTTTTTGTCCAAATAAAGTATCTTTATCTTAGCACAGCTTATCCCCAGGGTTGTACATTTTAAGGATCTGTGACTGCTGGGACTTCTTTCAGCCTCAGGGCCTTGTTGCTCTTAATTGGTTCAGTTTCAAAATAGCTCAGCCCTTCCAGGCACAGGAAGCTGGAGGATAGGTCCTGACCAACAGCTAAGAGACGCGTGTGGGCAGGTGTATATGTAAATATTTAACACCCTCAGAAGAACTGCAACTTGGAGCATGAGCACAAAAAAAAATCATAGGACAAAATGGGGACCTCCACTAAAAGCCTCTCTCTGAAGCTGCCTAGTGACAGCAGGCACATTTGATTCAGTTCAACAGATTTTTGTTCAGCATCTACTAAGTCTCCAACACTGAGGGAACAGGTGCTATGTATATGAAAGGTGTGCCCCATCTTGCTAGAATAATGCTGCATAACAAAATTCCCAGCACCTGAGATTTTTTTTTTCTCACCTATCAGAGGCGATCTGGGGTCGGATGGTTTAGGCAGGGCTGAGCTGCAGGTCTGGGAGTCAGCTGGGCACTGTGCTTTGTGTGTTTCTCATCATTTGTGGTCCCATCGGATACTCCAGTAATGTTGTGTGCATGGTCATGGCAAGGGAGAAAACCCCGTCTAGGTGTGTAAGATTCTGCCTTATCATAGCTATTCATCCCATTGGCCAAAGCAGGCCCCAGTTAAAGTGCAAGAAGATATACTCTACCTACTGCAAAGACAAATCAAGTGCCCAGCCGTGCCATTATCTACAGAGCAGGGGAATGTACTGTACTATCACCAAGGAGGTGAGAGGGGAAAGTGAATATTTCTGTACAATAATTGTGCAGAAATCATTCATAATTATTTCATAATCAACAACAATTTAATTATGATTCACTATAAAATAGAGCCGCATTTTACCTCCAGAAGTGAGTTCAGGATTTGCAAAAGAAAGTAGTGACTCAGCGATAGGAGTGTGATTGTTGTCGCTTGTGCTATCTCTGGAGCCCACAGGACAAGGAATAAGCAGAAGTAGCACTCAGAGCTGGTGCTGTGATTCCTTCCAGGAGAGTCTCCGTAGTGACCCTGGTACATCCTCAGCCATCAAGGCACTGTTTGAAGCTTTAATTTCTCATTGGAAGTGTTCTATCACCCTCTCTGTTTCTGGATAATTCTCTCTGATAGCTTTCATCAATAATTTTTGCACAAATCTTTCTATAAGTATAAATAACATGCTGGATATAGGGTCAGTAGCTTCATTAGATTGCCAGAGGGGCAGTCAGTGAAATGGGAGAATGTTATTCTCACCTCCAGAGACAAAAGCTCTATGTTGAACGTCAGCCAAAGCCCAGACTAGATACTAAAGGGAACAGTGTCCGAGGCCTAATAAAGTGCTGACGTCTATGGCTGTCTTCCACTCAAAATATCCAAAGCAAATTATCTTATTTCCTTTTGGAAAGTTTGTGAATTTCAGTAAGAAATTCGGCAATGGCTGCTACAACACTCTTGTAGTCAAACTGAAAATATGGGCAATATAATAATGGGGTCAGGCCAAATCTTAGTTATTTAGGGTGCTACTTAGCAAGTGTAGATTAAGATCCCTTTGAAGGTCTGCCTCTGGCAATGTGCCCCAGGACTGAGCTGTTGGCTCTCTACATTCAACAGTTTTATTAATTGCTTGAAAGTAAAAAAAGAAATCAGATAACACATTCATCAAGTTAGTGGATGGCTCCCTACTAGAAGGGTCAACGAAAACAACATGGGCAAAATACACATCTAGAGTAACAGATTAAAAATCATAGAAGAAATTTTGTAAATGGAGTCACAAAACACCAAAGTTACCCCTGAAATGGGGAGGCAGTGAAAATCACCTGCTCTGACCACAAGTTAGGTGGAAACACATGGAAATGCAACTTAGTAGGACTAAAAGGACGACATAGCCACCCAAGGAGATGACAAAACCCAGGCTACACTTACAGGCAGCAGGTTCCAGGCCAGAGAAGGTCATAGGTTCCCTGGGCACAACGCTGTTTCAGGAAATTCTCTCAGTCTGGCAATGGCTTAGGATGACTGTTTTTTCTGCCCATCTAGAAAGGCATCTTCGTGCTCTGACATTTTCTCCTCATTTTCTTTCTTGAAATTCTACCATGAGGCACAGAAAGCATAGCTTTTGATTTAGCAGATAAGCACTTCATGCTTTCAACAAATATTCATGTAGTGCTTATCAGATGGCAGGCATTCTGCTGAGCACCTGCTCTGATGCTAGAGGTGGACTATAAACCAGGGTAAACATCGGGAGACCACAGTAATGGGGGATGCACACACGCACAGACACACATGCACACACATGTGCATGTACCCCCCCAAACACACCCCTTACAGTGGGATAATTCTAGAACAATGGTGTCTGAAAAACGTTGTGTTCACATAGCTTACTCCAGATTGAGCTGGAGTAGGTGTGGTAGAGGGAGGCTGCACTGAGACAATTTCATTCCCAGGGCCAAATCTGAAGCCTAGCCTATGAGTGGGAATGTAGTAAGCACATGACGAATGGAAGGAAGAGAGGCAGTGTGATGTTTAAGCTTAATTGTGACAAGTTGCTTGGTTTTGGAGTCATCAAGGGGAGTGGTGATGCACACGCCGGAGTGTGTCCGGGCACGTCATGGGGGTGTGACCTTGGGTACTATGTTTGGCCCCTTGCTGCTTCCTCTTGGGCACTGGCCCTACTCTGCTTCCTGGCCACCATGAGCTAGGCCTCTGTGCTCCACCGTGCCTTTCCGCCATGCTGCTTCCACCTTGCAGCCAGCCAACCATGGACTGAACCCTCTGAGACCATGAGCTGAATTAAACCTCTCTTCTTTTATATTGTGGGCATCAGATATCATGCCCCAGGGATGGGAAAACTGACTGACACAGATGGCCCCTGCTGTTGGAGATTAAACACCAGCATTGCCATCCCAGCCAAGGTGAATGAACTCACTGAACCTTAGTTTCTTAAAACATAGAGATGGTGATCTTCATCCCATAGTTTTTTTTTTGCAACTTTAATTAAATGGAACTGGTTGCAACTTTAATTAAATGGAACTGGCTAACAGGCATAAAGTACCCATCAAGGTACCTGCACCTGCGAAAAGTAAACTTCAGTACCTATTTCCTTCTATGAACTGTGTGCCAGGGAGATCATATTTGTATAACTGAGCATGTATTTACAAGTTATAGTCTGTTCAGAGAAAAGATCCAAGTGAAGAAAGGATTAGGAAATAGGAAAGTTTGAAGGGCTAAGGAGGTTAAGACAATTCAAAGGTATTTTTTTGGTTCGGGGGAGGAGTTTTGTTTCATTTTGTTTTGTTTTGTTTGTTTTCAGCCTTCCTGAAAGCCCCACAAGTCTCTGTGGGTTTCCCAAAGGAAGGATGGATTCAAAGACTTCGATTTCAGCTCTCGTGTGGAATAACATTCTGAAAATTATAGCTGCCAAAACCAAAACAAGCTGCCTTATCAAGCAGAGAGTGCCTCAACACTGAGATTTTTAAACCAAAGTCTGGAGGAAACTTCCTTTGTCAGGAATGTTCATACAGTCATTCATCCGCAGAATATTTATTGTGTACCTACTACATATTCATCTTGTTGCAGGGAACTCTGGGTTAAAAAGGAGAAAAAATCATAGTCCCTGAATCTAAAATAAAGTGCTCACAAAATCAAATAATTCTGTGTTTTATGCTATAAAGTGCTGTGTGATCTCAGGATATTATACGAGGGATTGTACACGTGGGTGGGAGGTGGGACCAATGACTTTTAAGGTCTCTTGACTGCTATTATTTTATGATTCCATGTAAGTCATAATCTCTTTCTACAAAGAATTTGCTCATCTAATCCAAAGGTTTTTCTTGGAATTAAACTTTAGACATTCGTGTCCCTAATGTTGTAACATAAGACTTCACAAATCCAGTAATATGCCTCATGTCGGCAAAGCATTTTTTCCCTAATCTTCTGGAAGAAATTTTCTATTACAACATTTACATTCATATCTAACCTATACTCAAGACCATGTTTAAGTAGATAAGGACATGGAGGAGCAAAAACGATACATGTAACTCACCTAAGTCACCCAGCTACTCACCGCAGAGCTAAGTAGAACTCAAGTCTCCTAAGTCTCGTTTGCTTTTCTTGCTGAAAGACCAGAATGCATTTAGTTCTCTCCTCTGGTGGGCTTTGTCCTGGACTGTTTCTTTTTCCTTGTGCCTCCTCCCCTCCACCCCACTCCCTTACTGCAAGCTCAAATTCTGGCAGATGAATGCCCTGGCTGATCTCCCAAGCTTCCCTCTGAAATGTTGAACCTGACATCTTTACATTTAGAATTCCAAACACAACCACTGCTGTGTCAGAAAAATATTAACTGTTTGAGCAGTGGACCTTGCCACCAGCCCCGGAGAATGATAAGCACCGACAGCAAAGGACAGCCACTGTGTGCATTTGCTCTTGCTTGGCTCTAGAGGAGGAGGCATGACGGGGGCTGGGGTGGGTGGATGCTGCTTTTTAGAAGTAAATATAGGAATTCAGAGGCCTGTGCTGAGCGCATTAGCTCTATGGAGAAACAACTTTCTCGAAGAGATCAATGCATGTGTGCTTTGGCTTATGTATTCGGCTCTATTTGAGGTTGAAGTGGCAACCGGTGGGCGAGTTCTGAGGCCAGGTATCCTGTAAAAGCTGGGCTATTTCAAATGCCGGCATTTAGGGTGTCACTTTTTATCCCTTCGAGTGAATCACACTGACAGCCCAACAAGGCTGCTGAGAGAGCACATGGCTCCTGTTTCAACAGTTGTGCCGCCAGGCTGAGTAGCCTGCTGTCTCTTCCCATGCAGAAGGCAGGGCAGGAAGCGGGCAGAGCAAGGATGTGGAACCAAGGATGTCTGCTGTGGCCTGAGGAAGATGGCCCGTGGCCCGCTGCCCTGCAGGCACCTCCAAAGGTATATCAGGCTGTTCCCTGGGCTGGTTTAGAAACCTCAGTATCGATCATTCAGGTGATTTATGTGATTTGCTTCCAGAAACACCAGAGAGACAAACATAAGAAAATCTCCAGGCTTTCATCTTTCTCTACTCTTTCATCCAGGAAAGATTGAGCTTTGAAGGAATTCCTAAAAGAAATTTCATATTTCTGCACAGGGAGGTATCTTTGGAAGATTACTCACACCTGCACCACACCCACACACCCACACACACTTTTACTCACACATCTACATACACACACACATGCACACACCCGTGTGCCTAACACCTTCTAATTCCCTTATTTTACTTTATTTTTCTCCATTGTACTTAACATTGTTGGAGTCTCTTATATGTGCATATTATCTGTCTCCTTCCACTGGAGAATATTAGCCCCCTGAGGGCAAGGACTATGCCTGTTATTCATTGCTGCAGCCGAGTCCATAAAACAGTGACAGGCACGTTAGTTCTCATTAAGTAACTGTTTCTTCATTTTAGCCTAAAGTCTTATTATTGGAGATTTATTAACTTAGTTTTCAAAGACTTGGAAGTTATTAAATGCAAACATCCCTAGATTAGCACGTTAAACTTTAATAATAGGTTTTAGCTAATAAATTTTGAGAATGGGAGGCTTTGCTATGACATTTCAAGGCACACATACTTTCTAGAATTGTGCTTAAGAGAAAAGTATTACAGGGCACAAGAAGCTAAACGCAACAGTTAGAAACAGGAAGGAGACAGTGATTAAGTCTTGAAATGGGCCTCTTGATTATTTGACTCCAGTCGGTCCTACTAGCAGTCACAACTGACAGTCTGGCCTCCCTAAATCCACCATCTTCAAATCCTACGTAGCTCTAATGGAAGGATCCTTTCCTCTCCGCTCTCACTACTAACACCACAGTGCAAGGCCTCACCACCTAGTCACCCCGTGACACCAGAGATCACCTAATAAGTCTCCTCATTTTACCTTTATCACCAGCCCCTTCCAGGCCAATCTTCTAAAATAGCACTTTCCTCTTATTACCGTCTGATAGATGTCCAGGCTGTTTAATATTTCTCCCTTTATGGCATGTAATACTCATATGCATGACTGGTTCTATTCGGTGGATTGAGAGTAGAAGTAACATTTATTCCTGATGTGAGACCCTCCAGGGTTCTTTCTCTCTGACACTATTAGCAGCATTGGAGATGTGCCTGGACCACTGAGTGAACAGGAGGGGCAAACAGTCCTGTGAACCCACAATGGACAGAAAGTAAAAACTTAGCCTTTGTTTTTTGAGGTCCTGATAGTTTGGGGTTACTTATTACTGCAGCATAACACAGACAATCCTCACTAATACCTAACTCATTTACCAGACCCTGCTGTGTTTCTCACGATTTATTATCATGTGTGCTATACTAAGTGGGTTATTATTTAATAGACCTGGGTCTAATTCCTGGTTCTGCTACTTACCACCAGACAAGATAAGCTATATAATCTCTTAAGCCTTCTCATTTGTAAAACTGGAATTATACTTGGGGTTAATGAAATGAAATAGCCTAGATACAGCACCTGGCCTATAGCAGCTATTACCTCTTCCTCCTCGTCATGTTGACATTCGCCTGCCCCCACCTAACGCATTAACCTGTCTCCCACTACACTCCCATCCAGCTGGTGTGCACTGTGTCACAGGCAGAGTCTGGCTTTGCATCTGACTCTCTTTGCATCTGAAACAAGATGCTGTATTTCCACACCCATACCTTGCCTTCACTTTAGACCAATTAAATCAATCTTTAGAACTGTGGACAGACCTTTGCTGACCAATGCAGGGTGACAAATGTGGATTCTACAGCCAGTTGCCTCCTTTCCCTTCAGAGTCTCCTAACCATGAGCAGTTTTCTCTGTCTCCACTTCCTCATTTCAGAGTAGGGCGAGAATAATGAAGCAACTATCTCACAAAGTCTTTGTAAGTGGAAGACTGTCTAAAGACAGTCTATTGTTGGGCTCAGTCCATTATAAATTCTCAGTGAGTGGGATTGTTCCTTCCCTCAGACTTCAGGGCACCCTGGGATGACCTTTTCCTTCTCAAGTTCTCTCTTCCTCAACTCCTCCCTGAAGCTTTTCTCTGAAATTACTTCATGTGCTCCTGTACTTCAGATAAGGCTGCACGTGAAACGTATTGTGATGTCATGCATAATTTGCATAATTTCTATGTAATAGAAATAATAGAAATTTTTCATTACATTTAAAATTCACATCTGACCCACACAAGACCTATGAATAGGCAGCATATGGCTATTCAGCTTACTAAGCCTCTCTCCTCGGTGAGCTCAGAAACTGGGAAAGGAAGAGGCGCTGCTCCAAGCTTCATTTTACTCTCCATTTCTAATAGCGCTCTGAGCAGAGCTGTGCACCCAGGACCATTTGCTAAGTGGCCAGTGGCCACTGAATTCAGACCTTCTCAGTATGAGGCACAGTGACCAGCCAAACAAGTTTTAGCAAGTCATAGCCTCAGGGCTGGCTCCCCACCCAGACCCTGGGCAGAGTTTAAATACATAAGGACACATGTGCTCCCTTCGGTAGCACATATAATAATACTTAAGGACCCAGACCTGCACCACACCACACAGAGGGGAGGAGAGGGCCACCCTCCTCTCTTCGAGCCCCCTTGAGTTTGGAGACCCTACTCAGGCAGAGGAGAGAACTGAATTTTAACTTGTATACTGTGACTAACGAAGAGTATAACTTCAAAGAAAGAACGAGCTGGGGAGGATTTCATTTCTCCTCCTTTCTGATCTTTTGAGAGCTACTGAGAAACATGTCTCAGAGTACTAGGCCCTTCCAGCTTTGGTCCAGGTGACCTGGGGTCCATCCTGGAAATCACAGCCTGAGGGGCCCTCTTTGCAAGCCCCTGTGCCCACTTCAGAAGGGAGAAGGAAAAACAAAACTTAAAACTTTCTGAGGAAGCAGGTTGGGCCTCTGGGCCTACTACATCAGGATCTGCCTGCTTCCTAACCATCTCTATGATGAGGGGAGACAGGGACTGATAGTTGGGAACTGAGACAAAAAAATCTCTTGGGCTCACAGGATTCCTGCCAAGAACTCACCCTCCATCCAGTGTTCTCAGGTAACAAGAGGGAGAGAAAGAAAGGAAACGAATGCCACTGCCTATGCCCTGCTCTGTGTTCTGTGTGCTTTATATATTTGTTCAACTTTGTATGTTTGTCAGTATTACAGACTGGTCTTGTTGTCCCATTCCAAATATGAAGGAACAGTCTCAGACATGTGATAGGACTTTTCTAGATAAGTTCACAGCCAGAGTTGAAACCAAGTCACACATTTATCCATTTACTCCTCCCCGTGTAGGACATCCTGCCAATGGTGACAGAGTGACAGTAAAAAGGAGGAACAGGAGAGACTGAAGCCCATGTGAGCGTGTATATGTTCAGAATATACCCAGGATTTGTTTTAATAGGGCATAATAAGAGAACAGACATAGATATGATGCTCATGAAGGAGGACATTGTTCAATTATTATTTTAATTACATATTTTATAGAGTACTGTGTCACAATTCCATATACACAAGCTGTACTGATCAAATCAGGGTAGTTAACACTTTCCTCCCTTCAGCATTTATCTTGGTCATGTTTTGGTTAACACATAAGGATGAGGTTTATACTCACAGATCTGTGGAAACAGGAAGCATAGCATGTCATGCAGGGCTCTGTGGAAAATCCCCGGAGAATCAGAGGAGAGAAGAGAGAGAGAGTGGGATATGGCCCTGTTATGGTTGATACATTGTGTCAACTTGGGGAGTCTAGAGGTTTAGCTGAAGGATTCAGCAGGAAGCCAAGGTGCTTACTTTGTATACATCCTGAGCCTGTGGAAGAGGAGGGCATGGAGACTGTGTGAGAGCTACACGCCCCCTGGGTGGGGGGAGCCTGTTTACAAGGTTAAGGGAGAGAAAGAGGCTGCTTACCTGCCTTTCCTCCCTTTTGCTCTTGTGGTTTTTGTTGTGCTCTGCTGCCATGAACGCTTGCCCTCTGCCATGTGCCACTCTGCCTCAGAACCAGCCAAGAATGGACTGAAACCTCCACAAACTGTAAGCTAAATAAACCTTTCCTTCCTTCATTTTGGGTGTTGGGTATTTTGTCTCAGCAACGAGAGAAAAGTAACCAAGACAGGCCCATAATTTTTATTTGAAGATTTTGTAAAAAGCAAGGGAAGAGGGAAGGAATAGATGAGGCAGGCTCAGTAAACTAAGATGATTAGATAAGTTGAGTAATTTGAAGCAATACCAGCCCCTAATTGTCAGGCATCTAGCTGTGAGATGCAATAGAACAGTAGAAATATGAGCTTGCTGTGTTAATGTTTGGTAAAGGAGGTGGTGGGATTGGTGGGCTCTGGATGGGTCAGTTTGCATATCAAAGCTCTACTCAGAGGGAGGTCTACCTCTAGACTAGTCCTGAAGGACAATACGCCTAAGATCAAGACCCTAAATGTCAGAGCAGCAAGAACACAGAAAACAAGAATAAATAGAAAGTGTGACAGTGAAATCTGTAAGTGAAAACAATTGGCAGCAATGATGTTATTTAGTCCTATGACTCGAACCTTAAGGGAAAGAGGCTCCTGCTGAGATGAAAGTCTGAAAATGGCAATGATGAACTTCAGAAAGAGACAACAGCGCTTCCAGGATTCATGCAGTGAAAGAATCGCATCCTTAGGGAAGAACCGTGTTTTGGTTTAGGACTATGATCACTAACGGCAGTGTCAGCTCAAATAAAAACAAATGCCTGGTTGATTGGTTTAGCACAGTCCTGGACATATTTGGATAATGATTTACTGAAGAGGAAAGATCTACCCTGGTTGTGGTGGCTCCAACCAATAGATTTATACTCTGGATGGAATAAAAAGGAAAAGAAGAAGGATATCTCCCTGCTGTTTCTTTAGAGGAGTGTCAGTCTTCACCTTCACCTTTGGACATCAGTCTCCAGGCTTCCAGTACAGACCTTTCTGTCTTCCTGCACAGACCTGTCTGCTTCCCAAAAGAGACTTGCCTGAGTCTCTGTGGAGAGCTCTAGGCCTTTGACTTTTGACTGGATCCTTTGGCTCTGCAGTATACAGTTGGCCCTTTTGCATTCCTCCACACCTGATGTTGTAGGCACCCATTGTTAAGTCTACCTTGTAAATCCTTTGTAACCATACAGATTTTATATTAACTCCGTCCTGTAGTGAATCCTAATTGATATGAGGTCAGAGCGAGGAGTCAAGAAATGCAGGAAATTGAACAGCATGATTGTTCCAGAGTAAAAAGTGGGTGGGGAGAGGGTGGGAAAGAGATCAGGAATGGAACACAGCAAGCAGAGGCTGGAGACAAGGCATAACACAGTAAGTGGAGAGTTACAATGACCGAGGAAGGGGCTGGGGATATAGCTCAGTGGAATAAGCGCTTGACTAGCAAGCGCAGGGTCCTGAGTTCGATCCCCAGTACCGCAAAAAAAAAAAAAAACCAATGACCGAGGAAACAAAGGATAAGGTTGGGACTGTACAGGCTGTCCTGGAACATGGACCCATGGTCGTAGGTAGTTCAGAAGCCTCATTCTGTAACATTTGTCATCAGCACTCATGGTTTTGATGCTATGTGCCATGGAGTTCTTGTACGTCTTAGCGAGAACTTGGGGTAGCCATAGAATTTATTGGTCTCTGAATGATCTAGTCTCAATAGAATTACCAAAGCTCAAGGTGTCACAGAGACTTAGAGCTTCACCTGTGGAAACTAAGAAGCCTGGAATATCTGAAGGAATTGTCTTTGACTTCTCCCCACAGAAACAGGGAAATGTTGGACTGAATTCCTGGTGCCTACTAGCGGCATCTCCAGGGCCCGTATTTCTCAGAGGCTTTGTTTTTAAATCTGTCACTGTTTCCACAGGCAAGGGGAGCACACTGACAGCAAGGCACAGAGACTGAGGAAGTGTACATAGAGGTAGTTGATGAGATCACTTCTAAGACATCTAGATCCAGTACCCAAAGAACTCCAGGCGGTCACTTCAGGACATGGAAGGGGTGACCCCAGCATTCTCCTCTCACTTGGAGGAATCAGGCATTGCTGGGTTTTCTTAAGCTTGCCATGTAGAAAGCCTGAAGCTTAAATTCTTCCCGTGGTCAGAACCTTTTCCCCAAATTTCCTTTCTGATCACGTGAGAAGACTGACTCTCTTGTCACTGCTGACTTTGATTCTTACTCCCTTCCTACCTCTCTCCGCACTTTTCCCTCCATGCTCCCCTTGCCTGGATGCTCTTTAACATACTGACTTCTTT